>JYDO01000044.1:0-253190 GCA_001447755.1 Trichinella papuae | reverse complement strand
CGCTTTACACGTAGGTCAAGCAAACAAGTGCACCGTTAATGATGATAAGGCAATTTTCAAACGTCCCTTATTTGCATAATGTACTCCTAGAAACCGATTTTTATGTGAATTATTCTACCGTAACGCCATGAGGAAATTAGGAACATTGAAAATTCATGCACAGCGAACCGCTAATCTAGCGAATGCAACGCATTAGAATGGAATAATTTCAAATGATTTGAAAAAAGAATTCAGATGCATGGCAAAATTCACCTAATGAAGACTATTTGAAAATTCAAAAATGACCTTGACTCTCATAGGTCATCAATTAAAATTTCAGTCAAAATATGAACTATTTCACGGAAAACGCCATAACAAAAAAAAATTCATTTAGACAAAACACACTTCTGCATGTCTGAAAGTTTTTCAAATTGAACAACAACGTAAATAAAGTGAAGCTAATTTCTGATAAAGAAGATGCTCTGAATTTAGAGATTTTCAAGTAAATGCTTGTTTAGCTATTGAAAAGGTGATTTGCAATAGACGCTGATGCACTTAGTGGGCAGATTTCGGGCAAATCGTGCAAAGTGGCGTAGTATTATCTTTATTACATACTAAAAGTTACAACAAATTTAAAACTGAATTTTCAAATATAATAATTAACTGCTTTCTACTTAAACTATCTGACAGAACGCCATAAAAAAAAATTCACTTAGACAAAACACACCCCCACATGTCTAAAAACATTTTATTACTTCCACCCAAGAGTGAATTAGTGATTCTAATTCTGTATTTAGAGCTGTAGATACAATCGATTACAAAATACGTAAAAATATCTGCAACTTACAAAACAGATCCCTTCTCATTCTTCTTGTTTACCTTCTGTACACGCTTTACCAAATGTAGACGAATTAATTCAATGAAACAAATCAATAATAAACAAAACGCAAAGCCTTTTTTAATGCTATTCTACCATCTTCATTGCACGGAAAATGCCCTTGCACCGTACACCAACAACCATTGAAACTAAGACCACCGAGCAAAAGCATAGCAGGAGTACAAAAATTTGCATGCCTTTTCTGGTAAACAACTTTTACTGTGCCTGCTTTTCATTACGGTGAGCAAAGAAAACTTTTCACGACTTGTAATCTAAAATCACACCAAAAGGATCACATGTGTCAGCGCTTTACAATAAAAATTATTATGTTGCTCTTGACTACTGGATACTATTGAATTCAATTTAAAAAAAGTTAAATAAATGAAGCTTTATAGATATATTAAAAGTTCAGGCCTGGGGCGAGCTATATAGCTGCAAAGCAAACAAACGGCAATGCCATGCATGAAAATTTGCATGCAATTTCTGGTAAACAAGTACAACACCAACTTTACATTACGTTGAGTGTGCTGTTCTGAATTGTGATAAATAATTTTGAAATAATGAAAATAAAAAACAGCAGTTCAAACATATCTGCTTTAACCACGCTGGTGCTACTAGTTCCTAGTAAATGAGCAGTATTGTTGAGTGGCCATACACCTTTTTTGAGCCAATTCATTAGATGAAATGAAGCTCTCTTAGTGACCGTAATTTAGCGTATCTAATTTGCCAGATCAGCAAAGTGAACCAGATCGCTTCAAGGAAAACTGATTTGCATAATTGAAAAACAACCATAAACGTAGTGTTAATCAAAAAAGACTAATAGCACTAAACTTCCATGGTGAATTAATTACCTTTGTTTTGTAAATATAATTTCCATTCTCATTTCAACAACTGGATTTGGAAAGAATTAAAATTGCAATGCTTTGTAATGTAAAAAACTGAAATATTTTGCATATAAATTTACAATTATGGTATATCCGAAAATGACAACGAGAGGCCAATGGATCATTTAAATAATCTACAAAGAATTGCTTGTTTATAACATCAATGTGGCACCTGTAACCAAAACCGTGCCACTACTGCAGATCGCCCTTGTCACATTCTTTACTTGTCAAGCACCATCATTTTATTATTTAGTGATATCAAAACTCACATTTTGGGCCGTGCAAACCAAATGTTGCAAATGAAAAAAAAATTTTTTTGTAACTATAAATCACTAAAATTAAATCAATCAGCTAGAGAGCAGAATGACTAGAGAAACATCTTTGCAGAAATTCAAACAGATGAATCGCACTGCTAATTACAATTAGCTTTTGTCTACTCAATCCATTTACCGTAATTGCAATGTTCAGCCTCAGGTACGATATGATTTCCAAGTTCAACTACTACAGTTTCCAGTTGATGAAACAAATCTGAAATAGTCGTTGTTATAATGTTGATAAGTAATATTTCATGGGATTTTTTTTTAATTAATAAGAGGAATTTAATTTTTAACCCTTTCAAAGTTAGGAATTATCAAACTGTTTTTCGTTGAACAAAAGTCATTCATACTGTACAATTGTAATTTAGCGCAGATTAAAATTTTCTGTTCACTGATTATCATTATCAATGAAATTTAAATATTTTTCAGAAATATTAAAGTTAATATGATTTTTTTTAATTTTTGATTCAACTGATACGTCATTGATGAGAAGAAAAAAGATTTGTTTTTTTTGTTATTTTCAAAAATTCTCTTTGATGACTTACCTCACAGTGCTTATTAGCATTGTATTAAAATAATCCGCATCTGTTGAATATGTGTCACTGATATAGGAGAAAGTGTAACCCCATTTGTAAAATAATGATAAAAATAATATTAAAAAAAAACACTGACACAGTTCTTCGTGTTAAAATACCTGCACAGAAAATGGTTGTCATACTGTAATGAAATTGAGTTTCCCACAATTTTTAGCGTGTTTACACAAGTTGCAACGAAACAATATAAACAACAAACATGTTGACAACAGACGCGACGACGACGAGTTGACTGACGGCAAGAATGATTTTAATACACAATCTGCGGTCAACCTGCTGCTGTTGCACACTCAACGCGGGCTGTAACGAGAAAAACTGACTACCTGCCTATATCTTCCACATATAAACTGGTCAAGCCGCGCGTTCGGTAACTTCCAGTTTTACACCGCTTGCTCAGCAATATTTGATGATTGAACAATACATTAAAGTAAAAGAATTTATATTATTCTTATTCTTATTATTATTATTATTGTTGTTGTTGTTGTTATGCTAATTTTCATTTTTATTTCTTCTACTCACCTTGTTTGGCAATTGATACTGAAAAGTGATATTGGACGATAGGGTAAATTTAAATGTGATGAGCATGTTTTTCACATTTTGTTACAGCTCGGATGGATAAAGCTACGAGAAGTGTTGAAAATTTATCGAAATGGTCCAGTGACCTCGCATCTCCGCTTTGTGCATCAACCAAATCACTGTATTCAAGTTCGCCCAAGCAGACGCCGTCCACCACAGGCAAGCAAACCACATACGGCAGGTATATAATTTTGTGGTTGGGAAAGTCAACACCGCCACTGTTCGTCCTTCAGATTCCAATTTTGTAAATGGATTTTTTCTTTGCAAGCACAAAGACGACATTACGCCCACAGGAAGGTCGCGTTTATTTCAATTACAAACGCACGAGACGCTTCTACGAGATTCCGACCAATTTGGACGAAGAACAATTTTACAATCAAACCCAAGCTCCAACTGAAACCGCCAATTTGGAATGGGTATACGCTTATCAATCCAACCAGTGCAAGTAATAAAAACACACACATACACACAACTAGTGCATTGATTGGTTTCGCATCACATTGCAGTTGCTTGTTTTGTAGAAACAATTTGCACTTCTTACCGACAAATGAACTGCTTTACGCTGTAGAGTCGGTGATAATTTTGTCAGACTTTGAAAAGCACATGCAGCGATATTACACAAATCATACGGAGCGTGTAAAATGGTAAACATGACAACAATTCAGCAGAACAATATTCCATTTGAATATAATCTCTGTGTACATATACAGCATAGCAGTTCGTCCGGAACATCTTCTGGTGGCAAGCAGTCAGTATAAAAAAACAAATGAGGTTGATTATTACTTTCCTTTTTTACACTACATATTTTACATGTACAATAATTGCAAATTAATGGGCTGCTTTCAGTTTGAACAACAGCTGTGACATTCATCGGATAGGAATTGTTATTTCAAATGATGTCAAATTTCACGTGCACTAAAATAACTATAAATTTATTTTTAGTGCATCTAGTGGAAAAAAAGGCAAATTTTACAATTGAAAATTTCAAAGCTTATACAACAATGTTGATCATCAACTTTTAGATTGTTAAAATAGTATTATTTTTTTTTTTTGGATTAGAATTAACCAAAATATAATTTGAAAGTTTCTGAGATTATAAGAAAACAATTATTCCATATTTAATTAATCTAAATATACAGTTGTGCTTAGAAAATAAAAAACAAATTATAATATTAAATTATAACGAACATTCACAGATTCGAATATGGGAAGCAATTACTTTGCACACACGTGCCGTGTTGAACGTGGATTCCATTCATGCAGGTGCTGTTGCATTGCTCGCTCTATCTAAACTTGTATGTTGTTTTCTATTTGTGAAAGTGTTGCACAGAGTTGTTATACAACAAAAAATACATTCCTCAATAACTTTTCAATGCCAGGATGCAGGCCAATATTTGGTAACAGTCGAAGAGCAGCCGAACCAACGATTCGCCGTCTGGCAGTGGAAAGAGCGACGTCTGCTGGCCGAGAGCCGCCACGACCATGGCACCGTCGTCGGCTGTGAGTTTCACCCTTGCATTGGCAAGCTGTTCCTTTTGCACAGCGACGTCAAGCTTACGTTGGCAACGATCCATGGAGATCATCTGCGCGAAATTTATCCCCAAGAAGATCATCCAATGACTTCTTGTACGCGACGGTTCATTGGAGCCACATTTGCCGACAACGGCGATTTACTTACCGGAGATTTGGACAGTGCAATCACAGTTTGGGATGCAAGTAAGATTGTCACTTGTAAATTGATTTTGTTCTGATTAACAATGCACAAATTGCTTGCTTGCTTGCATTTCAAAGGAAATGGCAGACAAAAGTACAAATTCAAAACGGCTCACAGTGGAGGTGTGACATTGATGCTAGTTAACCAATGTGGAATGCTGTTCACCGTTGGAGGTCGAGATCAAAAGCTGATCGAATGGACATCCAATTTACAAAAAATCTGCAATATTGCTCAAGTGAATTATAATTTTTAAATAATAATCAAAAAGTAAACAATGCAATATGTCGGGGTTTTACTGTTTGTTCAGATTTCTGATCAACATTGTAAAATTAAATCTATCACATTTGGCAGTGGAGAGGAGATTTTTCTTGCCACAGAAGATGGTCGTGTTCTACGAAGAACAACACTAGATGGCAAATTTGAGGAAGTTATTCCCACTGTAGAAAGCATATCGCCACGCTGTCTCGCGATTCATCCTCTGCTGCTTCGATTCATCTCCTGCAACAGAGACGGTCGCCTGACCATTTGGGATGGCGCGTCGAAATCGTTGATCAGCTATGTTGATTTGAATGTAAATAATATTATTTCACACTATTCCAATTTAAAAATTTTTTGATCGAATCATATTTTTCCCCTTGTACAGAAACACTGCCAAACTTTGGCTTGGCAAAACTCTGGACAAGCAATAGCAGTCGGTTGCAAAGACGGCAGTTGGCTAATTTTGGACTCATCGTTAGCGAATATCACAACAACGTGCTGCTGTGTGTTGAAAACAAGCATAACTTGTTTAGAGTTTTCCCAATGTTCGTGAATGATCATACTTTTTTGCAAGCAATATTTTGTACTTTTTTCTTTTGCTTAAATAAAGCTAATATTTTCAGCGGACAACAAGCTTGCAGTAGGCGACGCCAATGGAACGTTGTACATTTATCAACTTCAATCTGGCCACACTGATTATACACTGCTTGGAAAAACTAAAGTAAGTTTCATCTCTGCTCGACACATTTTTACACCTCTTTGCATTTCTCATTTAGCCACTGAAATGCGCCATTCAATACATCGACTGGTCCGATAATGAACAATTGTTACGTACTCAAACCGAAAATGCAGAAATATTTTTTTGTATTCTAATTTTCCATATTATCATCTTGTAAAATGTTTATCAAACAATTTTGCAGACAATGCATCAAACGGCATTGAAGAAATCACCACACAAACAATGCTACATAATGCTGTTTGGAAGACGGAAAACTGTTTTGCAAATTTGAATACTTTGGGTAAGATTTTTTTTTTACTGAATGGAAACTGAAGAAATACCGAAATAAAAGAAAAGAAAAGAAATTAATCGCTAGTGTACATTTTAAGGTGCAATGAGCAATCTACCAGAGAGCAATAACAAAACACTGATGACAATATCACACAAAAAGAAGCTGCTTGCAATTATTGATGAATCATCAACTTTGAAGCTTTTCAATTACCCTTGTATTAGTGAGAACGTAAGTATTTTTTAAAACGGTTTTGAAAAAAATAACGTTATATCACTTTATAAGTAAAATTCGAGAATTCATTTAAGTAAAAATTGAAATTCTACTTGAAAATCAATTACTGTCGTATTATCTTCAATAATCATATAAAAAGTTCATCATGCTAAAGTAAAATGATATATTTATTTAAGAATTTATTTTTAATAAGATGACATGTAACTTCATCAGTGTAACAATAAAAAAACACGAATGCTAACTTATTGTTACAAACTGCCTGCTAATCATACAAAACAATCTCTGATTGAAACATTTCAGGCATTATACACAACTACTTGCGTTAAAATGCTCAATGCAGAAACGTTACTATTTACGAATGACGATTCGAGAATTATCACCACCGGATCTAATATATTCCAATGGAGTATCGAGTAATTGCCAAACCGATTTATGTTAACAATAAAGCTGTTAAATAATATGATCCTTTTGAATGCTGCTGACATTCTAATTCACTACACCAGATTATTTCAAATAAAAAAATAATCTAACAATAAGTAAAAATGCTTATTAATAAACTGAATGTCGATTATGAAAAAAAAAACTACATCTGCTTCTGATAAAATAAAACTGAAACCGATCACTCACTAATAATAGATAACAACAAACATTTCAAGCTGGAAAAAATTTTTTTTTTCTTCTCATTAAACATAACAAAAAATTGCACTATAAAGAAATAAGAAAAATAATATTTTAAAAATATCTTGAACAAACGTAACACTATTCATAACTGGCATATGACAAAAAAATGTTCTCGAATATTGCAAAATATATAAAAGGAACCGCTACGTGTAAAAATTAATAATCAATTTTTAACGAATCAAATTTGATAAGAATGAATAAAATAAATGTACTTACTTTTTTTGGAAAAACTCTTTGCGCAAGGTGCAGAGGGAATAATAACCGGAATACATAATTTCTTAAAATACTGTTTTAATAACAGGCGAAATAATAAACAGGCTCGTTAACTTTGATAAGCAAGAAATGAACATATTCATACAGTTTGGATTGTGAAATTTTCAAAAGAATTACCAAATTCATACTTTCGAATAATTCCATCACGGGCAGAAGTAAAAACGAAATTATCTACAACACGAACTGAATAGACAGGATCGTGATCAGGGCCAAGCAACTGTATGTCCGGTACAGAGCCGACATGTTCGCCTACATAATGCACTTGACCGTTAGATAACGCGGCAAAAAATCCAGCACCCCATTTTTTCAAACTGTTCACTTCGGCAGTAAAGCCACATTGCCAAAGTGGAGTATCAGTTTTGCCCAAATCGAACAACCGTACTTGATCCTCGCAAGAAACGAGCACTTTTCGATTGTCCAAAAATTCACACACGCCAACTGAATACGGCAAACGCATCTCGGCTATCTTGGTAGTCGACTGCAAATCATAGCAGTCAAACTTGCCGCTGCTATGGCCGACAGCAAAGATATTCCCATTCATCGGATCATTCTCCCGGCCCAAGTGACTGTAGTAAATAGCTTCCATTGCCGTAACAGGAGAATCATCCTTACAAATCTCTCGAATGCAAACATTTTGGCCAACATCCCAAAGACGACAAGTGCCATCTTTGCTACCAGAAAGCACTTCTTTACCAACTCCGACAAAACCGACACCAGTGATGCTGCCTCGATGGCCCACAAACGAACGCACGCATTCGCCCAATTCCACAGACCAAATTTTGCAGCTCATGTCCAAACCGCCTGACAAAATCACCAGACCAGAAGGAAAAAAACGAGCACATGTCAACTCCAAACAATGACCCTCGAACCTGCGACGTACCATGCCATCGGTTGTTTCCCAAACATAAAGCATTCCATCACGATCTGTTGACAATCCCAAACCACCGTCAGTGACGTCCAACACGTTTGAATAAAGCTGCTTAGAAGGATGGAACTGTTTTTGTGAAGAGTAACAAATGCAAGAAAAATTTTCTGGAACGTAAGTAACTTTGAGAACGTCCGGTTCGACGAGACACGCTTGCAAACGTTCATCGCTAGTTGGAAACGATCTATCTTCTTGCAATGCATGACAATAAACATACGCATAAAGTGTTGGCATATCTTTTATTTTTAAATTAACCCAAAATTTTTCTTCTTTATGAGCTGTAGCTTGTAACCAATCATGTTGAATTTGAAAACTGCACCTACCGGCAGCCGACATTTTCAACAAGTATGTGGTATACTGTAACAAAAAAGTTAGCAAGTACAATTTTATAATGCGAGATTTCAATACCGTTCAGAAGGTTAAAACATTGAATAAAAAGAAACAAAAAACAACAAAAAAGCAACAAAAATAATAATCAGTAAACAAATAATATGATATATTACAACTTTATTCATATTGTATAGACGTTTTATGAAATGGAAGTTTGTTTAATTTCATGTATATATTAATCATGCCAGAGTAATCAGTAAACATCTTGTCGCAGATTTACCATAAAAAATATTTCACCATGTAAATGATGTACATTGTTAATATTATTAATTACTTTCGTAAATTTCAAATTAAACAAAACCTCATTTAACATGAAAATCAACTAAAAATAAAAAATTAAATAATTATTGAAAGGTGAATAAATTATTGTATTTATAAATGTAAAAATAAAAAATCCTAAAGTGATGTTTTTCAAATAATTGAACGTATACTTATAATTTGTACCTCCGCATCTTATTGTTCATTATGATTCTGTAAAGTGGAGCATTATTGCAGTTGAAGAATGTCGTTTCGATACAAACAACTTCGGCAACGCTTTCAGCGAACGTTGTATTACACGAAAAATCAGAAAATTGACCAGCTTTCGTATCCTTTGACAAGTACGTCAGTATTATTTGTTTATCATTAGATCTTTGCAGTTTTTGAATTGACGCAAAAAGCAAGCAACATCTCTTGTTAAAACTAGGTTCAGTTTCTTGACCAAAATTATATTATCATTAGTAGTATTAATTTATTTATAATGATGATGGATTATTGTTATTTTCAGAATTAGCTGTTGAATATTTCGATGTTACATCGCCGTTTGATCGTCTTGACGAACAATTCGCTTGCGATGTGTCGATTGAAGGCGCTGTCTCGCCTTGTGTTTTCGTGGTAGCGTTGGTTTACTTGGAACGACTGCGTCAGGAGAACAAGGATTTTTTCCAAAGTACTTGTCCAGACGACCTGTATGCCATGGCAGTGGTAATCAGAAAAGCAGTTGTTTCCAATTTTATAATATAAATTTGTCTCACATTTGTTTTCTCAATTGCAACCAGTTTTCACAGTTGCTTGCGTTGATGATGATGATAATGATGATGCACGCGCTGTTGCGCTTGTTTGCCCATCTTGAATTGAATAGATAGAAGAAGAAAATATGATATTTCTAAATAAATATTTTGCTTTTAATTCTTTTTTCAGCTTTGCGCAAGTAAATTTCTAATCGATGATGGTCTGAAGCACAGCTTGTGCAATCGTGAATGGGCCATTTCGTGTTCAAAACCGTTAAGTCAAATAAACCGTTTGGAAATCGACTTTCTACAAAAGTTGGTAATGAAAATATTTCCACGTTAGAATTTTGTTATTTATCTTTTCATTTTCAAGAGTTGGAGTATGATGGTGGATAGTGAGGAGTTTTTTGTCATGCTCGCCTTGTTGGAAAAAAAATTAGCTATAGAACAGAGTAGAATCAGAGGATACTGTACGTATGCTGAACTCCAAGTGCTGACTGATCATTATAATTTGAAATTTTTGATCGAAAACTTGCTGAAACCTGTTCTAGTTGTATGTAGAAAATTTTTTTTTTTAAAGACAAACATTAATATATCCCAACTCCGTCTTTTAGACTGTAGCCTTCCTGACAGCCGCGTATGCTTTGGCTTGTTTCAGTTTGCTCAGCGTTCCTGACAGTGGCCAGTTGATTTCTGTCGACATGAACAAAACAACGTACACAATACCGAATGTCACCGATGACAGTATGAATGGCGACGTTAATTTATGGCCTCTGTTCAGAGGTAAAACGGTGGTGCCGCCCAGTGCTGTTGGCTTTGAGAAGCCGATTTGTAAAGACACGCTCTGGTTAAGCTACGGAAGAACCAGAAGCAACAACGCGCCCACTGTATTAGCGGTGAAAGTTATATGGTGATGTTTTTGTTTCTTCTGATAAAAGAAATAAAGAAAAACGGAACCCAAAACGGAATTTTTGTATTATATACATACGGTGAAGAAAAAACTGCAATCCATTATAATGAAAAATAAACAAATAAATAAATAAATAAATACATGTAAAAAATGTGAAATTAAACTTTGTTGCTCACCTAAAATTGAAAAGATGCTGGTTGTTGTTGGCGGTTCTTACGGCGAGACAGTTCGGCGGCAACCGTAGCGCAGACCAGTGCCCGAGCCTGTAAGATGGACGTCTGCTGACCAGTAATAATGATCAACCGCTTTGCGGACTGGGCGTTTTGGACTGTCCCTCGGCGGGACACTTCCACTTTGGCACCACTACGACGTTGAATATCCAGCAACGTGAAGCCGTTCTTTCCTAGCACAGCGCCCACGATCCATTCAACTACCTCTAATTCAACCCGATCGATCCCTTCCAACTGTACGCGAAGTACATTGTCCGGCAAATGCTGTTGCCGCTGTAGCAACAGCAACTGTTGTTGTTGCTGTTGTTGTTGTTGTTGTTGTTGCTGTTGTTGTTGCTGCTGTTGCTGTTGCTGCTGCGGCGGATAATGATGTCGATTCATAAATGTTTCATTGTCAAAAGATGAATTCTTGCTACCAGTTTGGACAACGGTCAGAGCTAACGGTTCCGAATAAGCACAAGGTACAAGTGAAGGTAAATTAACGTTGCGACAGTTGGCATAGTGGGACGTACAATAGCCGAGTGGAGTGGGTGTGGTCCATTCCACTCGGCTACTATATGCTGCCAGTGCGTCGGCGTAAATTTTTTCCAAATCCAGACCACAACCTATCAGCTCGTACTTGAGCATCACGTTCACTGCCTGTACGATGTCGACCACCGCCGGCTGACTGTAGCCGCGCCTGACCAATTCGGCCCGGACCCGTTCAATGACCATCGCCGCTACCAAGTCCAAGCCGGCTACTGACGGCGGGGCCGGCGCCGGCGTCTGAGGCTGCCCGTAGCTAATTCGACCGTTATTAGTGGAGTTGGGATCGGTGGCGACTTTGTTTAAAACGACCCGCAGTGCGGCCAAGGTGATTGCTTCGTCGGCACCAAGAATAGTAACCACGCGCTCGGCGACGCTCTGCGTCCGAGAGGAGACCTTCACTTGGGCGTGGGTTTCTTCTTTGATGACACGTATCTCTTCACCAGCCTTGCCAATAATCACACCCGCGCTGCTGTTGGCAATCACCAACTTTACCTACATATATTTATATACTTGTTTTTTTTGAAAAATAAATCAAAAAACAGAAATAACAACTGAATAACAAACCTGACTAGAACGATCGGCATGCTTGAAGTCAAATTCATCTGGCTTTGTGTGGAAAGCTTGCTGTTCTTGGATTTTTGTCATCGTAAATTGTATAACTTCGACTACCGACGACAAAGGACCAGCAATTAATAATACACGTTCTGTAGTTCCTTTTTCAAAAACCACGCAAAGCAAGTTCGATATAATAAAATTTTAAATAATAAAAAAACAAGCAAAAAATAAACCTGGAAACAATTCCGACGGTTTGGACATCTTCAACTGATGCAACAACGATTTGCGCTTCAAGCTAGCAATGTGCGAACCATTTCTACCAATCACCGCTCCCGAAGCTGTCTGTGGTATCAAAACTTTTATCATCACCTGCTGCTCTGAACATTTTTCAGCTTTTCTCGTTTCTTCACAACAGCCTTCTTTTTGTATTTTTTAAATAAACAAATAAATAAAAACAAACAAACAAACTAGCTAAAAACATCATAAACAACGAATACCGTCGCCGTGGTTGGTGACCGTGTTGTTCTGTGTTTGCACCAGCGCAATTTCCGAGCTGGAATTCACGTTTTGCTCTCGCTGTGCTCTGCTATCGCTTTCGACGTCGTCGATTATTTTTTGCACACCGAGATTCTCCGACATTAAGAAATTATTAGCTAATCATTATTTCACTGCAATTTTAATTTAATAAAAAATGCACAGAAATTTTCACCATTATAGTGTTAAAAAGATAACAAATAATGCATAACAAAAATTGCACCGATGAACTTACAAGCAGGGTGAAATATTTATAAAATACAGTAAGAAAAGAAACGTTTGAAATACAATGCAGGTTTGATTGATATTAATTTTTAAGATGCGTTTCTTTTAATAAATTATTCAACTGCAACAACGAATACAAATTGTCAATAAGCGAGTGTGCATTTATTAAAACTTATTATAAATAAAATTTTATTGAAGATGATTTTTCTTTAAAAATTAATTTGAAATGATTTATATAGTAACATGAAATAATTTAACGATGATTCGTTTTCAGATTTTTTCTTTTTTCATAAAAGCATTATTTTTCCACCGCTTGAAATGCTAATTGGAAACATTTATTTTTAAAATACTTATGTGCCATTAATTACGGTAAAAGACATGTCATTTGTCAAAATATAAAGTTTTTCGTTTTCCTCATAGTTTGTCATTATATTAACTGTGTATTTTCATTTTCAGGTAAAAAAAGCATTTCAAACCTTGAATTTGGGTAATTTATTTTGTAATAATTCTTTCTCTCTATGAACACAAACTACAGTTGAATGTTGCTTCATGTCGGACCTTGTTTCTTCTGAAGGCGACAAAACTCTGACTGAAAAATCGCAAAAAACTCTCCTTGCTTCACAGTTTTTAGGTAAAATGCAATGCTTACACTATACACCCCTCCACACACACACACACACATAAATATACTGTCGTTCTGTGTTATTTCGTTATGATATTTTCATAACTTTAATTATTGATATTGAATAGAGCAGAATATATTGCATGAATTGCATGAATTGAAATCATTTTTGAATAGAAAAAGTTCATATCTTTTGAGATGTTTATTCTATTTGTATTTTTTGAAATTTGTCATTTTCATATTCTAGGTGGAGCTGTGGTTATTTGTCTTGCTGGCGCTGCATTTTCTACCGGCTTTATTTATTCACTTGCTCGATCTCAGAAAAAGCTTTCCGCTTCTGCATCGAAAGTATTACTTTCAAATTGTTGCTTTGAAATTCTTTTTCTTTTCTGCATCTCCATTTGTAGACTGTGTCGATAAACGCCTACACGTCTGCGTTGAAGGCTCTTCTTTTGGGTAGTGCTGCTGCGGTTTTTGGCGTCGGTGGAACTGTATTGGCAACTTGCAAGTTGGTCGGAATTTCTAGTGTAAATATGCATATGTGATAATAAATGTGATAAATGAGATTTGCTGAACAATGTTTCATTCAAGCTGGAAGATTTGCGCACGTTGAATAGGAAAGGCTCGAAATTGAACATACCTCGATCATCCGTCGGTCGTAGTGAGTTTGCAAATTTGCAAGAACTGGCCGACTATTTGGTCGAAGAGGACAAGAAAAAGAAAAGCTGATGCAGCAGCGATTGAATTGCAATTGACCAGCAGAAATAATTATGGAGTAAAGTTTGTTATTTTTGCACCGCAATTTTTGCTCAAATCAAGCGTGCTTGAAGGTTGGAAGGGCAAAAGTTGTTGACTTTTGTGTTTGTCGTTTTCGCACTGATTGTCGCAATGGCGATGGTCAATTGGTTCCACCAGCTGGATGGTGCAAATCTCGTCAATCCGAACATTGTGCACAAATTGTTCGGCAAGACAATTTTGTTCATAATCGCCCATCCGGATGACGAGTGCATGTTCTTCGGTCCTACGTTGATCACCTTGGCCAAGTTGCAGTGTCGGGTTCACATCCTCTGCTTGTCCTCCGGAGATTATCGCAACAACGGTTCCACGTACAGTGTGCTCTGAGGAGTTTTTTTTTGATTTCTTTTTCCCAATGCTTTTATTTTGCTTGTTCAGTTTTGCTTTTCCTTTTCCAGCCGTAAAGAGGAACTGCGAGAGGCTTGTCGAACGCTGGGCTTGCGGGATGATTGCCTTTACGTGGTGGAGCATCCGGATTTGCCGGATCATCCGTCCAAGTTCTGGGATCAAGCTCGTTTGCGTAGCATTGTTGGGCATTTTTTGGAACAGTTCGACGTCGAAGTGGTC
Organism: Trichinella papuae; assembly: GCA_001447755.1. Lineage (NCBI taxonomy): Eukaryota > Metazoa > Nematoda > Enoplea > Trichinellida > Trichinellidae > Trichinella > Trichinella papuae. The sequence continues at coordinate 238,527 of JYDO01000044.1, read as the reverse complement.
TTCACGTTCGACGACCATGGCGTCAGTGGACATTTGAACCACGCGAGCATCTTCCCTTGTGTTCTTTATTTGGTATCGACCGGTGAACACAGGCGACCTGAAGTGCGTTTGTTCGCTTTGCGTTCGGTTGGCCTGCTTCGCAAGTATACGGGATTTTTGGAACTAGCATTGCGCTGTGTGCTCAACTACAGTCTCGACGAGCTGATTTTCATCAACAGCGTCAACGAGTGGTTCACGCTTCAACGCGCGATGAACAAGCACCACTCCCAGTTGTGCTGGTTCAGGGTATTTTACTTGATTTTCAGCAGTTACACGTTGGTCAACGGTTGGAACTCCATTCGCACCATCCGCGTTGCTCACCCTGAAAACTGACACTTACTTTTCTTTTTGTTTTCTTTATTTATTTCTGCGGCAACTTGTTTCGGGAACAAATTTTCATTTCAAACAATAATCGATGGATGGAATAAATAATAATTTTTTAATGTTTTTGTTTTTCTCTAAAAATATCACATTTACATTATTAATTTTCAAAATTAACAATACTTTTTTTATCAGATGTGAAAAAAAATGATAAAACGAAAAAAACTTAAAAGAAAAATTCTTGTAATGATTTTCAGGTACAATTTTTCCTCTGCAATATGCATGCAATAACAAATGATTGCAAGACAAGTTTAAAATGTTAAACAAAGGTGTGCGTTCATTTTTGTTTAAATTGGTGAACTTTAAAATGTGGAAAATTTTAAAATAAAAAGGTTTGCGCTCAGTTGAAATTAAAACAGTGTCGTCAGTGTTGTTTGGTCGGTTGCTTTTGTTTCTCTGCTTGTTTTCTTCTCCTGTTTGAGCAACAACAATTTGAAAGTTCTATTCTGTTTCTGATGGGAGCGATGTTTATCATCCGCAAGTGTATCGTCTGCCAGCAGCAACTGCTTTCGGCTAATTTCGTCACTATCAACGAATTTTTCATCCATTACGACTGTTTCAAGTGTAACCGGTGCAGCAAGCAGTTGAGCGAGCAGACTTTGCGCATACGCAAAGATATGCTGTACTGCCAAGAATGTTTCATGGAGAAGTATTGCCGACCTTGTTCGATCTGCGGGACACCGATTCTCCCGCAGGACATGGTTCAAGTTCGAGGCAAGAGGATGCACCAGAGTTGCCTGGTATGCACATTTTGCAAACGGCAGCTGGGTCTGGGCCAACAATTGATGAACAACGGCGAATTCTTCTGCACGCCCAAGTGCGTGTTCAAGCACCGTGCTTTGGCGGCGAAAAAGAGCTCAGAAGCCGTCGAACAACAGGAAGCGGCCAACAAGCCGACCTCTGGTCCAACTGACGCCAGCACCAACGCCCAAGCAACTCCAACCGCCGATTCACCACCAACGCCACCGCCTCCGGCCGCTACCGGCAATGGCGACCAACCGTCACCAGCGAATGCACCACCGGCTACTACTACTACTACAGACGCTGGTCAAGCGCAACCACAACCACAACAACCATCGCCCGAAGGTCCACCTCCAACTGGACCATCTAAAAATAGTTGATCCCCTTTGCAGCGGCGGTTCGAAGCGTCGACTGCTTGATCATCTTTTCTACTCATCGTATGCGTTTGCATACAAATTAATTATTCATCACCATTATTATTATTAGTGTGCTTTACCTTTAGGAAAAATTTGTTCAACTGTTCATTTGAATTTAGCTGAAAATTATAACAATTATTTATTCACTTTTTCCTTTCTTATCAATTATTTGCATTTGAAAAATAAAAATAAACTTTTCACACAACCTGGTTGTAATGCAATATATAAGTAAGTAAGTAAGTAAGTAAGTAAGTATAAAAAAGGCAAAAATGGGGTGGGAAAAGAGGAAGGCATTGCGTATAATAAGGCTTCGCAGTAGTAGTGGAAAACAAAAATTTAAAAGAAAACATGAGGACATAAGTAAAGAATAGCATAAATAACATACCTGTGAAAAAGAAAAAATGAAAGAAAATAGACAATCTCCTCCAATTATTCCCAATACAAACAACAGAGAAGGAGAAGAGTAAAGGAGAGGAAATTATTGAAAAGAAAACACCACATATAGATGATACATGTATAGATGAATAGATAGTCAAACAGACAGATATATATATATATATATACTTTTATAACTTGCGCATTTTGACAACATCTTGTTCATTGTTCACATTTTCATCCGATACTCTGCGAACGCAACGACATGTGAACAAATGATCATAATAGTCAAGACTGCGCAAGGGTTTTGGTAAAAAATCCCACGTGCGCAAAAAACGTGGTAAACAGTGTGGTCGACGCTTTTGCAACACTGAAATGACTTTGACTGTGCTGCAAAGAAAAATGATCAGAAGGGCAAAAATGATAGGATATATCCAGCCTGCGTAGGCAAGGCCGAACACAATAAGAGGGAAGATAATGAAGGTGCCAAAAATGTAAACAAAAGCGAACCATCTATACCGAGCCGAAGTACGACCGAGGAACGCGGCCGCGGCCAGTGGAATGCGTCGAACGGGCGGGATTGAGTAGAACAAAAATATGCTTATGAAATTGAAACAAAAATGGCAAAATGCCAACTGCAACGGTGTTTTCAACGTTTCCGTTGCCAGGGCGGCAAAAATCGCCGTACCGGTGGTGCCCACGTCAGCACCGACCTCGTACACCCAGAATCGTTCCAATGAAAGCACATCCAAAGCTACCAACGGAATCATGGTCGAACAGACAATTGACGAACTTTGCACAACCAACGTCACCAACGCACCGAGCAATATGCAAATGTAGCCAGTGGCCCAGCTCCATCGTCCTCGAAGCTGGAAGTTGAGTGATTTTTGCAATATTCGTTGCATACCGCCGCCGAGCAATTGGTTCAGCACTTTTACCATGCCGGAAAGGCAGCAGATCAACAGTACCAACGAAATGAACAACAACAAACCACCAATAGATGTATCCGGCCAATCCAAGTTCAGTACAAATGGACCTAAATTACAACAACGGTCATTTTCATTTCTCTTTTACAGCAAATCAATCAATTAATAATAACGACAATATCAATACATGAATAACTGTGATTGAAACTGTCATAGCAAATACGTTTCACCACAGATTGATTCGTGACAATACCAAGACTACGATTCGTCAACACTTCATCGTCAGCCTAAATGTACAAAATGCAATGATACAATAATGAATAAAGAAAGATATTTTTTAAATACTTGAAAAATAAGATGCGTGAATGGATCGATAATTTTTTGAAAAAATTCAGAATCTTGCAATGTGCCAGGTTCGAGATTTTTGACCATCAATCCGGTCAGTGAAACAATCGCACCTTGACCAAACAAAGCCGACGTGATCACTTCCAATGGAAAAAGAACCACCACGCCCATCCAATTGTACAGATCATGTATGACAGCGGCAGCGAATGCTTTTTCAAATCGACCTCGATCACCACTGCTGAACAAAGCGACAATTGTGCTTGTCACAGCGGTACCAACGTTCGAGCCCATGATTACGTAATAGGCTTGTTCGACGGTAAAAGCTGCAACAAACGACAAATATATATATATGTGCATCAAATAAAAAAGATTGCACAATTTATGTTAATTTCACTGAATGACTCGCTCACCTTCAGCACCAACCATAACAACGGCAATGCTGGTGACAGTGGATGAACTTTGCAATATGGCTGTCACCACAATGCCGATCATTAAAATTGCGACTGGACTTTTTAAAATTGTATTGCTGCGAAAAGCATCGGCAATTGTATGACCACCGAGAAGTTTGAACCCGTCGGTCATCAAATCCAACGAACAAATGAAAAAATACAAACAAGCCAACAACAGTATCAGCAAAATAATTGTACGTATAACTTTCTGAATTTTTGTTTTTGTCGATAGATCTAAAAAAAATTCATTCATTCATTCATTTACTGCATTGAATACTGCATGCTATTGTTTTTTTTTCTACCTTTCCATCTTTTTGTTGAAGTATCATATTGATTGTTAATACCATTTGCTGAAGGAACATCGCAAATAGTATATACCTGCTGTTTAGGCTGTGATTCTAGCTTAGCCATGATTTCATATGATGAATTCAAACGACCAACATCACAAGAAGGATAACTATGTTCTGATGATTGTAAATCGTCTTGACTAAAAATAAATCATACATACATACATACATACATATATATATATGAAAAATCCAACTGAAAAAAGAAAACTTAAAACAAAAAAAGATCAATTACTTTGTATAAAATGAAAATGATATGTATATGTTTTTCAATTCCAAATTCATGCAATAACAACTTAGCATCAGTGAATGAACAAATTATTCTCAAAAAAGGAAAAGTCTCAAGCTCATAAACTAAAACTCAAGCTCAAATTTGAACCAGGAATTTGTTATAAAATGAATTTTCATCGAAAGTTCCTTTTTTTTCCAATAAGTTATTCTTTATTTCTATTCAAAGTTTTCAATAACCCTCAAGCTTTGAAATCTCGTACAAAGTGACCCATAAACTTAATAGAAAATCAATGCTAACAAGCTAATAATAACAATTGCTCATTCAACTCAGGATCATTAGATCAATGAAATTGAAAATTTAAATTCTCTTCATAAAGTAAAAACAGCAACAATTATAAAACACAAATCCACTTCCAAACCAACGAGAAACAATTAATAAACGTCTTCTCAACTGCACACACACAGTAAGTGATAATAGCATTTTCAGAGGAAAAAAAATATATACGTATATATACAAAACAAAAAGCTCACTTTTCGTCAAAACGTCTATGACTTGCTATCAGCGTAGCCATAAAAAATTCACATGTGCTGATTTCAACAACAAAAAAATAAATGTAAAAAAATATTCTTAAAAAAATAAGAAGACAAAAAACAATGATGCAGCAAGAGGAGAGAGATATGAAAGAGTCGAATTAATATGTAATATGGTTGTCGTAAAGCTGGTTTATCAAAAGAATTGTCGGTTGAACAAATAAAATGACAAATGATGAAATTGAAATTGAAACTGATTTTGTAAAACGAGATAACAGTGGTGGTCAACTGTCCAACTATGGTGCAGATAGATATAACGAACAGAGATACAGACAGACGACAGGTAGTTGAATATAACAATAATAATTATTATTATAATTATTGTTGGTGTTGTTGTTGTTGGTCAGTCATCTAAATAGACTATGAATAGAGGAGCTTTCTTTGCAACGACCACCAGTTTGCAAACAGTACCGGAATGTAGAGATGGCTAATTGCCAGAGCAAAGTGAGGTCTGTTCCATTGTGCCAAAACTTACAACCGGTCGTTTTGGAGCAACTGAGCGAAAAGTGAACAGTGAACAAGCAAGCAGCTTATGCTCGATTCATTCTACAGCCAGCCAATCAACTGAGCATCGCGTCGGTTTCCGCCGTCAACTGGCCACCACAAACCAAATAGCCAAACATACCGGACCGAGTGGTGCATTCCTTGCGCTTGCTTGCTATGCTCACAAGTAGAATTAATTGCATAAATCGCGTCGACAATTTTTCAGCTCCTTCTGCACAGGGAAGTGTAGTTTCAGCTTGAACCTGTTCTTTGAAAAATGTTCGCACATTAATACCACCATCACCACAACTACCACATCGCCAGTATGCGCACACATACACACTACTTCTTTTGCTTGGTAAAATCACGTGACATGAACAACGCCCCCACTGGGCATTGTTGTTTCAAGTTGTTGTTCATTGTTGGAAAATGCTACCATTTTTGAGCAGGTTTTGATCGACCGGACAAGCACAACAACTGACCAACGTTTTTCCTCTCCAACAACATCAAATTCAAGTGGAATTTAAATTTAGCAGAAAATTTTACAAAATTAAAAAAAGGAAAACTAAACTAAACTAAACTAAATTTCAATTGAAACTGCTAATATAATGATCATTGCACAGTCGTTAACTATAAACACTCAGTTAGCTAATCACTACTTCCGCATGGACAAGCCGTTCACTCACAGAAGCGTTACCAAATTACCAGAATGCTCAACTTGCCGAAAAAAAGGAACCAATTTTCTGAATCGATAAACCGTTCAAATTATTATCATCATCATAATTATCATACTACTGTTGTTGCTGTAATAATTTTTCGTGAAATTACAGTTTCATTGCATGCAGTGATGAGCATTCACAGCAAGCAATGTTAAGCAAAAAAGAACCAAAAAGCCAAACAACAACAACAACAACAACAAAAACATCACAGCTTTACCTATTTAAAGAGATGTGGAGAAATAAGTTTCATAATAGTTGAGCGGGATGGAGAAAAACGACAAACGCAGAACAAAATACTGTATGTTGTGAACGCCCTTCGCAGCCTGAATTTATACATTCATCATTTCCCATATAGCAAGTAAAAAGCAGTATTTCCGGCAAATGACTTTTTGCAATCCTGTTCAAAATGGCGACAAAAGCAACTTCAGCTTGCCATTAATCGACAAAGCAAATAATTTTTCAAAAAAAATAGTATAAAAAAAACAAAAATATTTCATTTCCCTTGAAGATGAAAAAGAGATGTTTATTATCATGTACAGCTTCAAAAGTTGAGAATGAGGAAGGAGAGGAGGGGCAGAAGAAAAAAGTAGATATATATATATATTACGTCTTATAAATTTTGAAAATCATCTCAAACTGAACCAATTGATAAAATGCTATTTTTAGGCTAACGAGTTGATGTATTCTGGAAACAAATTGCAAAACACATTTAAAAATAAATAATGGACAACATTAATTTAAAAAAAAACTGACCACTGCTTGAGCACTCAATTATTATTGCTTCTCGAATATTTTGCTTTTAGATTTCAAAAGAAAAAAATATAAATCAAAATTCATCTCGTTGATCAATATATAGCCAATTCAAGCTAAAAAATATCCGTGTGACAAGAAAAAATATAATTCATCTGCACATCAACAGTTTCACTGTAACATCGAACGCGATGTTTCGGTGATTTCTTTACATTCCAAGATTGATAAAAGTCAGAAATAAAAAAAAATGCCATCAAAAATGAACGATTCGTCCATAAATTGTCGATCACATCCTTCAATTAGCGAACAATGCCCTCCCTCACCCCTCCCTTGATTAGGAAGCAATTCATATTCATAATCTGACCAGCCCTGTCAATTGTTAAAAACTGAAAGCCATTCATTTCACCAATATGACAATATCATACATTTAGTTACAGTTGCTGTGTCTTTTTTTGCTTTGCTTCGATACAGAACAAAAAAAAAGCATGCAAAAGATACAGATGTGAAATTTCACAACAGAAAAAAATGAAGTACCGATGGTGAAGCTGGTGATATTCAATTTTCAAATTCTGTTATGTCATGTTATGTTATGAATAATGCAAGAAAGATCAACTCGACTTTATTGAAATTTAAATTGCAAATTGTATTTTTGCAAGCAAAAAATAAAAATTATTTTTCAAATTTAACAATGCTAAAAAGAGAATAAATAAAACGAAATTTGCATCGTTTTTTACACGCTATTATTTATTGTTTGTTACAAAATAGTGCATATCTAATAAAAAATGTTCGAAAAAATAAACTGAAGCAAAACAAAAAAGAAAAAAACCAGTACCTATAAAAGTGAAACAATAAAAAATGAATAAATAAGTAAAAATTAATAATAATAGGCTATTGTTGTTGGTGCTGTTATTGTTGCACTCCCTCGCCGCCCGCATGACAGAATGACTTATTATTTTACCGTAGGCACTGGTTTTGCCCTGGTTGAACAATAATAAAAATAATATAATAATTAATGATAATAAATTAATAATATCAATCAAAATTTGATCGTCCCCCTCCCCTCCCCCTCCTTCATCCCACACACACACACACACCAACAGTTAGCTAAGTTGAGTTGAACAAACGAACAAACAAAGCCGCTAGTAGGGCTAGTTGAAAACAGGAAGCAGAAAAAAGATCGTAAACCACATCCATCCATCCATCCATCCATCTATTCGTCCGTCCGCCTACACATTGCTGTACAATTTTTGGTTGGTGAAGTTGCCAAAAGTGAACGGCCAAAGCAATGCCTATGGCCAGTTGCATCATTGAAATTGTCAAAATTGGAATTGCATTTCGAGAGCAAAACAAAAAAAAATGGTACAAATCAAACACCAAGCATACAACCTGTATACGAGTGATAGTGATCTTGCAGAAAGTTTGCCTTGTCGATGAAGGAGAGATTGATGAAAGGTGAAATTTATCAAAAGTCTTATTCAAGATTGATGATCATGTACGTGTTTTTGTTGTTGATTTCACTATTACACTGAGATAGCAGAAAATTGTAAATTTTCCATCATCACTATTGTAATAAGTGCATATTCTTATTCTTATTATTATTTTTCTCACTCATCAAAATGACAATGATCAATTGCTATTCTTTCTGCTTACAAAATCATACTCAAATATTGAACAAAAGCTAAAATCAATTTAAAAAAAAGAAAGATAACCAACCATTTTACACTTTCCACAAACAACATTAGTAATAATAATAATGATCTATTTTTTGTTGTCTTTCTTTCATCATCGAAGAATTTAATAATCAAGAATATCAGGCTAGGAGGATAATTGAATTTGTTAAAACTATCAGAGCCGGACAACTTCTCAAAATGCTCGATGATGCTAAAATGAGAAAAGCACCGTTCTGTTTGTTCAAAACGTTCTGCTTAGATTAGATTGACTGAAGTGAGTGAGTTGACTTGAAATCTGTTTGCTTGTTGATTGAGGGAATGCAACAACAAAGTACATTGGACAATTTGCAAATCAAATTAACCATACAGGAAAGCAAAAGATTTTTAAAAAATTGAGCCTTTTTTCATAAAGTAAATAAATAAATAAATATATATATAATACCACTGAGATGTGTGTCCTAGAGAAATACTGAATGTTGTTGCTGCTGCTGCTGCTAAGAAGATGCTTAAAATTGTCAACCAGTCAGTTAGTTAGTTGTTCAGCTTGGATGAAACAACAGAACAAGAACATGATGATCAAGGTTTGTATGAGAATAGAAAAGAAGAGGAAAAAAATAAAGAATCATTTATTTTTGGCTTCAAATCTAAAAGTAGCATCGTCAACAAACAAACAGTATAAGTGAAACTGACCAATCAACTAAGCAGTCAGTCAGTCAACTACTGACAATGAAGTGAAACTACTAATTGCTTTGCATAAAATCGCTCAAGTCATCATCTTAAAAAAACATGCATATATATATATATATATATATATACTGTTTTTTCTCAACATTTTTCAGAAAACTACTTTTCTTTTCGAGTGCTTGTTAAACAGTCCATCCAGCAAACAATGCTAATGCCACTGCTAACTAATAATTAACTGTTGCTGTTGAACAAGAAATTATGCAAGAAATGTTCATGACATCTAATTGAAAAACAAACTTTTAAAATGGTCAACACTGTTAGAGAATGCTGCTCTAGGATGCTTATTAAAATGCTGCAATAAATTGAACAGTTGTGCATCGACAGCATTCAGCTTGAGTATTATTCAATGCGCTTGTTTCATAACGTTGCACAGTTTCGAGTGCCCGTTGTCCAATAAATAAACATCAAGTAAATGGCTAATCAAACAAAATTCAAAATTCACTTTAAAAATTTCAAATCAATGAAAAATGAAATAATCAATTTTCAATCATTTCGATAGTTTTCAAGTGAACATCACATTCATCACATACATACATACATACATACCCCTTGGACACTAATAATAGAAACAGGAAGCCAAGCCAAAAAGAGCTAATTATTTTGCCTAGTTACCGCTATGAAAATCAATTTTATGACTCACTTATTTCGTTTGATATTTTTCTAAAAGTAAAAAATTACCATCACCAACACCATCACCACCAACCACCACCATCACTACATCAAATGCAAAAGCATCAACTGTCCCATTACAGACATTATCGCAATAGAAAAATAAAGAAATTAATAATTTCATTCTGTATCATAAAAAAATATATTGAAAGTTTCATTTAAGAAAAAAGTAAAAAAAAATCTATAACAATACATTACTAACCGGCACACTTGCTGCAGATCAATTTGCATAATTTATACTCTATTATTACATTAATATTAAAACGCCACACAGACACACATACACACGCACAGTGTTGAAACGGAGCACGGAAAAAATAGTGAAACCTTCGATTGGACGGACAGTTCGCATTTGACAGCCAAGTGCCCATTAAACTGCCATTGGAGCCGTAAAATTGCATACATAAAAATTGCACAGCAAACATCACAATCAATAAAAAGCACAAGACTGGAGATTGAATGTTGCCTTCTTCAAAGCAAACATACAATCATCGCACATGAAAGATAGCCGCCGCTGCTTTTACAGCTATTGCCGAACAAGCATTTTACAAAAGAGGTGCGCGTCAGATTTCAATCGACAACAATTCACTTCACCAATTATTCAATAATTTCAATTATTACATCAAAATCGAAAACATTTTTTGTAAAGTGATGAAAATGAGAGGAAGAAGCAAAAAAACAAAAAGAAAAAGAAAATAAAAGCAATACAACACTTACCCAAATGATGGGATATTTTTCATTGTTGTTGCTGTTGTTGTATTTCCACTTGCAGTTGACAAGTGAGCTGTGGAATTTGGGAATCTGAAAAATACACATCATCAAAAAGCAAATGCTAACTACTAAACAAATTTGGCTTATCTTATCAATTTGCTAATATATTATTTATTAAGCTAGGAACGATCGTGTAATGCGAACAACAACAACAACATATAATTCATTTTTGAATTCATTGTTGAACGGTTGAAAAACCTGCGCAGTATTTGAAAAAAAAATTTTTCATTTGCTTCATTTCAAATATATGCAAATCTATATTTTTTCCCTTCAAATCTGACAGATAAGAACAGTACTACAGACTTGTGCAATTGTGGTGACCAAATGGGGAATGAAAGAAAAAATTTCTCAAATCTCTCATATCGTCAATTGAAGCCCATCAAAAGCTGAACAATTACATAACAACAACGAGATTTCTTAAAAATAATAAAAAAAAAACAAAAAGCTGAATGTCGAAAATTGTACTGTTGATAGAGGCAGCATAGCAATATATATATATATAATAAAATAAAGCACACAAAATAATCGTCAGCTTTTCAAGGTAAAGTTCAATTGCACATACATCACAAATTTCACATTTCTAACAGTTTTTGTTGTTGTTGTTGTTGCTCAGTGATGAAATTAATCAAAAACCGAAATTCGTCATCTGACAAGCTCATCGAAAAAGCCCACCACCCACACGTTCAATTTCCTTTGATCTAACGTGTTATTTATTCATTTATTACATTTGGAAAAGCAAGCAAAAAGGTAAAATTACTTTGCATTTATCACCACTTGATGTTGCAGTTAATTGGCAAATTACACAACTGCGACAACAAGCCAACTGGTCGCCATTATCTTTTATAATGCTGGTTGATGATTAAAAATTGATACGAAAAAGCTGTTGTTTTATCAATGCAATGCAAAGCTTCTTACATCAGATCTAAGAGCAAAGAACAACAATAAAATAAGCCACGTGTTTGGAATAGCAAGCTGATTGCAACATACCGAATACCGGAACCAAGGAGGTAAGCATTGTTGATCAGCTATTCAACGTCACGACCGACGGTGCATAATTATTGTTCATGTAAATTGATTGATTGATTTTGAACAAGCAGAGCAAGAAAAGTACAAAAATAAATAAATAAATAAGTAAATAAAACTGCACTCTCATCACATCCTATATCGCTTGACCCATGCTGAAATTGGCAATAAAAAAACTGAACAATTAAATTATTAATTCAAGTAGAAAAAATCGCAATCACGATTCAACAAATTTATTAACATCACCTCACAATTAAACCAAAATCATCATTGTTTATTATTACTTTTCAACTTTGCTTTCAAAGAACAAATTAAATAAAAATTTTCTTGATTCCGGGAATTGACCATAATTATTTGCATACAATTTCACCAGTTCAATAAAAGACTTTCACCAAAAGTTCCATTTCCAAAGGCACCAAGAATAGAATAGTCGATAATATCTAAGTAGGCAAATGATAGATAAAAGGTAGGATTGTCGTTGTTGATCACACTTGGAAGCAATATTTTCATTCAAAATTAAAAAAAAAGACTAACAAATCAAACTGATTAGATAAATAACCAACACCAACATATTTTTGGTACGATTGTATTAGGCTATTCATCGTCACGCTACTAATTGAATACACGCCTCAATTATGTGCTTGGCGGATATTCCAAACATGTCCATCAGTGAGTCTGGAGGTCCAGAACGAGGCAGTGCATTCACAGCCAAGCTTGTCAATTTAATATCCGAATATTCAGCCAATGCTGAAGCTACTGCATCACCAATTCCACCTAAAAAAATAAGCTTTAGTTCAAAGAAAACAAAACTAATGAATACTATACAAACCTTCCGGATAATGATCTTCTACAGTAAGCACTTTTCCACCGACACGTTTCGCTTGTTCAGCCAATGTGCGTTTGTCTATCGGTTTCACAGTGAACAAGTCGCAAATGCATACATGCAGGCCTTTTTCCTTTGCCAACACATCCGCTGCAGTGAACGCTTCGAACAGTGTAACACCAGCACTGACGATCATCAAACAATCCTTCTCAGAATGACGAACAATCTGAAATTGAAAATTTCAATATATATTAAAAAGAAACAAAACAAAACAATCATTTTCAATAAACCTTCGCTTGTCCAATTGAAAATTGTTCCTCATTTGCATAAATGACCGGTGTGTTCGGCCGGCCGGTACGTATGAAACAAATGCCGTTCACTCGGGCGGCCAATTCGACAGCACGTTCACAACTGACCGCATCCGATGGATAAAACACTGTAGAACCAGGCAATGTACGAAACATGGCAATATCTTCCAAGCCCATCTGACTGGGACCATCCTCACCTGTATTTACACGGTAAGGAATATTTACACAATCGATCGACTGCAAAAAAAATACATACCAATTGACACGCCTGCATGCGATCCACAGCACTTGACATTGGCACCAGATATGGCGCCCATCCGAAGCTGATCAAATGCTCTTGTAAAAAATGTAGCAAAAGTGCTACAAAAAGGCAACGTTCTACCTCTCGTGCTGCAGCCAACTGCCACACCTACCTGAAAATGTTTGCATTGTGCATGCAATTTTTGAAATATTTTCAAAAATAAACAAAAAAGAATACCATATTTTGTTCCGCTATGAAACATTCAATAAATCGATCTGGAAAAGCGTTTTTGAATTTATCAGTAAAAGTTGAATTCTTGACGTCACCATCCAAAGCAACTACACGATCACAAGATTTGCCCAACTTGACCAAAGCTGTTCCGTAGGCAAGTCGTGTAGCTACCTAAAAAGATCCAATTGCAAAGCATTAAAAATCACTATAATTACAATTCACTACTCTATATCAAGTTGAATCAATTATACTTTCACAACTGTAATGTTACTTTATATATTTGAAAAAAATACATTTTTAATTAATGTTTTGTAGAAACGATAAGATACTTTTTTATAAATTGACAAAGCACCCCAGTACTGACTACAATAGTTGCTATTCCAATTGACCATAGCGACTTTGTCATAAATGAAATGATCATTTTTCGCCAGTAGAGAGGTCAAGTGGTAATGAAAAATATTCATCACGATTCAAAATAATTTTAAAAAAGAAAAAATTTTTTTTTTACTTTTTCGCCGATCTTGTAATTTGGTGGCTCAGACAATTGAACACTGCTAAAGTTATTCGCTTTGAGCGGATTGCTTGGATCAATTCTTGGAAGATTTATGGAAAGCTTGTGGCGGTCTAAATTTTTTATTCTACTATTGATCGCCTCCAATGCCGCAGCTGCCTCTTTTCCCAGTGCTTTCCCATGCCAGTTTTCTTGATCTTCCACTTTCGGAATGCCGAAACCTTTGAACGTCTTGGCAACTATCGCCGTTGGTTTGTGCTTCACTCCGGCTGCAGAAGAAAAAGATCGACAAAGAGCTTCTACGTCATGCCCATCCACACATTCCACATTCCAACTGCGATACAAAAATTCAAGTGAAATTAATAAAATAAAAAAACAAAAATCAAGCATATTTTAATGCAAAACTAATAATCTCTTCTCATCTCACCCGAATGCTTCAAGTCTTTGCTGGTATACATCAATGCGATGGCCCAAAGAAGCAGGCTGGCTTTGACCAAGTCGATTTATGTCAAAAATAGCAACCAAATTGTCCAATTCATATATCCCGGCAAAATGCAACGCTTCCCACACACTTCCTTCGGCACTTTCACCATCACCAAGCACACAGTAGACACGAGAATCAATCTTGTCCAGAAATTTCATCACGTAAGCCATGCCGGCAGCACAGCTCAAACCTTGACCAAGCGATCCAGTAGCCACATCGACAAAACTCAATCTCTTTAACAAAACAAATTAATTAAACAATTTAAAAAAAACATTTTTTTTAGTCAAATTATTTACAGGTGTCGGATGTCCTTCCAGATCGCTGTCAATTTTTCTCAAATTTAACAATTCATTTTCAGGAATTAAGCCAGCCTCCACCCAACAGGCGTACAATATCGGGCCGGCATGTCCCTAAACACAGCTCAATGTATGCGGTAAAATATGACAAACTGTCCAACCTTGGACAAAATGAAACGGTCGTTGTGTGGATCACGTGGATTTTTCGGATCATATTTCATCGTGTGAAAAAACAATACCGACATAATCTCAGCCATACTACAACAACTGGTCGGATGTCTAAAAAAAAGTGAGCAAATATTGACGAGTGATTTTCAACTTCCATCGCCAAATACAAGAACATCAGTTAAAACGGCGCTTCTACATTTCAAAAATTGCAACTTTTTTGAAAATAAAAAATAGACAGTAAGAAAAATGGAGGCAAAATGACGAACCTTCTTGTCACAAACTGTAAAAAATTCATTTTACTTTTACACGACTGTTTAAAATTAATCAATAATTTACGTGACATGCCAAAACATTTAGCCAGTACACCTAGTTTCGCTTGTAAAAAATACTGAATGAAATTCAACTGATCACATTTACGCTTGTCATTTCAAATTTCACTGTTTACTACTTATACATTAAAATTGAAAAAAGCAGAATGTCATTTTCATTCTTCAAAATGCAAAAAAATTTAAGTAAACAGTAAACATTGTAATATGCTGTGTTTGGAAAAACTTGAAATAATTTCCATAAAGAACACAGTGAACAACTAATATGCCGTCATTATTACTGGCCAATTCTGTACATCAGAATTATGCGCACGTTCGGAAAAAGACAGACAGTTCTAGTTATTCCAATCATTCTTAGCAATTTCAATTAGGTCAAATAAATCTCAGTAGCTGTATATTAAACAATTAAAAGCTAGTTTTAAATAACATTGGAAAAAATATTTCATTATTAATGAAAAGTTGAAGCATCATTCTGACATAATTGGAAATAAGTGAAATTCATCAATGCTAAAAGCTATGAAAGCAATTCAATTACATCAGTCAATTTTCTATCTAATTTAAAATAAAGTGACAGACAAAATAGAAAAGATAGTGCCAACATTTGAACTTGGAAAATTTTCCTAGTCTATGATTATATTCATAATAAATTTAAAAATTCATAAAAACTGCAAAATAACAACAATTGTAACAATTACTCGGCCATATTTAAATTCTATTTTTTATATCATCAATTAATGCAGCTACATGAAAACAAAAAAAAACAATTAAACAAAAGAACATCAAAACCAAAAGCAATATTACATATTTGTGTATAATTAAATTTTTTTACATGTTCGTTTCAAAAAATAATGCTTACCCTGAGTTGGATGCATTAGTAGCACGAATACTGTGAATGCGAAGCTTGTTGGCAATATCTTTCAACTCTTGAATAGTATGCAAATCTGGAAGAGCGTTAGGCATCTTGGCTGTCGACCAACACTGACGAGAATGAACAAACAAAATACAGTACAATGCAACGTACAGTAACAAAATGTCAAGCCCAAATTCAAATCAGGTCATCTATGAGATACAGTACTGAACATTTGTAAAATTTAATAATTAAAAAAAGCAATAAAATTTTAATAAATAAATCATATGCATGTTTATTTGTATGATTTAAAAAATAAAAATGTTCAAAAAATGTTTCTTACTAAATTAAAAATTTTTTTGATAAAATTTCAAAATATTCATCATTTATTAATTTTTGCTTGTTTTTTTGTAATTTCGTAAAGTTTCAAAATTTACATTGTCATGTTTTACAGTAAGTCCGTTAACTAAGGGAGAGAAAATTTTGTTTCACTTTATTTATCATATCTCTGATGACAAAAATTGCAATTGTGCAAGTGCATCAATGTGCACAAGTGATCTCTTATTTTTTTTCCACAAACGATCAAGCGAATCTGTTTTTCATATAAGAAATCCACTGCCTTACGGATATGTTGTACTTATCCAAAGAAAACTTAGCAGCAAGCCGTTTACCAGCTTGGCTGTTGAAGTGCAACTTTGACATGGCATCCATGAACGGCAAACGCTCTTCTACTTCACAATTCTCCCAAATGCATTCCAAAACTCGAGAACCAATATTACCACCCGCCAATTTCAACATGATCGGCTAATCAGCAAAAATAAAAGACATGCAAATTCAAAAAATAAAAACAAAAAATGCCACACCAAAATCTTGTTGACAACAGCTCTGCGTTGATCCGGCGTTTCTGCTGCTTTTACCAGTGCTTCAATTGCGTAGCTACCCAAATTACTGGAAGAAATTTGAAGAAAATCTTCATTTGGCAAATTCAACATTTGTTCGAAAAAGAATTCCTTTGTTGAGAATGTGGCCAACGTTTGCGTTAAAACGCTGCCAAAATATTTTACTTTTTTCTGCAAATGATAACACCGCATAAATGAACGAAAGAGAAAACTACACGTTTTAAAAGTTTTCTATTTAAGCATACCGGAAGAGGTTTGTCTTCTACATAACATTGCAAGGACAGCAAACAACGAAGAAAATGCGTCTCAAAAATTTTCGGATCTCGACAGTTCAGTCGAGTTTTAATCTTCTAGAACAATTTAAAATACGAATCTTCCTCAGTGAATTAAAAAAAAATAATTAAAATAATCATAACAAATCAGTTCTTAATTGTCATCTTACTTCGAGAAGACGGGTTTCTAGCTGTTGCTTTCCTCTAACAAAAATGCACAATGAATGCACCACACCAAACAATTGGGCTTTCCAAATGCCAGTAAAGCATTGCAAAACTTCTTCGCATAAGTCTTGCGCCTAAACATACTGATTAAAATTGTACTTACAAAATAACAAAAAATTTTACCAAAAAAGAATCATCCGCTTTTTTGATCATCTGCTGCAACGGATAGTTAGCATATTGGTCAGAAATTAAGCTCGCAACACTACCACGTAAACAATTTTCGTACAATTTTAAAACATTCTCAATAGAAGAAAATCTAATATATTGGTCCCAAATACGACTTGCTTGCTTGTTAGTTAACATTGAGTAAATAGTCCTGAATTGAAATAAAGTAAGTAAATAATTCAACATGCATCCCTACTTTTTGTTTTCTTTCAAAATAGATGGCAACAAGCCATTAACAAAAGTAGAATTAAAACTGGCATCAAAGGCAATAAAATCTTGAACTAACAATGAAAACGGTTCTCGATTTGCCAATTCTAAAGCAACAATCAAATTACGATGCGTACAAGTGATGGACTTAAAATAATACTTCGTATGGATTTCCAATTCAGAACTCGACCAGCGAGATTGTTGTAAACTGAAATAAACTCGGCCTGGTTCAAAAAATTAGCTTCAACACGCTTCGGTTCGTTCTTATTTGAAGTAGAAAAAATTTGCGTTGCACCATTATGCGAACCTTTTTCAACACCACTGATGGCACTGCCAAGCCTTCTCAACAGATGACCACCGCCATGCTGCACTGACAGTAAATCAAAGTTTTCTGCGGCAATTTCGGATAATTTAAGCAAAATTTTCGCTTTTCGCGGCTCTTCTGATTCATTAAAAGCAACAGCAAGCAATTTTTCCAACGAACCACCATAACTGGCCATCAAAGTTAGAATAACTTTCTTTCTACTTTGCATAATTTTCCATAGTAGTTCCATAGCAACGGAAGCATTGTTACCAATAATAATACGCAAATTGTTAAAGCACTCTTTTTCTCGAAGTACAGAAATCTCATGACCGTTGCATTCGCTCAGTAAATTTTTAAACAATATATCTGCATTTGAAAAGAAAAAGAAATAATAATAACTCCATCAAGTATACAGTGAGAGATACGCACCTTTCTCTTCTTCAGAAATGTTTGCTTGATCGGATTGAACTGTTTGGGAAAGCTGTTGTATATAATTTTTCAATTCTTCAAATGTACCAGAATATTGATTTGAGCTTTCAGATTTTTTCGATTCTTCCACTGCAGCATGGGTAAAATACCGTCCAGTAAAATTTTGTCGTCTAGGAGTTTGTCTGGGAAATTTTTCATTTTCTTCAATGTCAAATTTTATAAATTGCATTTTCAACTTGTTCCAACCAACCTGCCAACCGATCTTTCCAACTTAAATGATATCTTCAATACCGTACCATTTAATACCGTTTAAGTACAAAACTTTTTTGATAAATATTTTTGAAAAAAGAAAAAAATATTAATATTTTAAATATTTTAAATTTATTCAGCAAATTAAATTTTACACAATAAAGGTAATTTAAATAATATTCTTAATTATATAGTTTACTGTAATTATTCGTAGTGATTTAGGCAAGTGATATAAGAAATAATTATGCAAGTAATTTATGCATTATTTATATATATTTTTTTAATATTTCATTTTAATTGACACCTTATTATTACCATAATAAAGTCATTTTAGTTTGTTGATATTTTAAAACATCTAATGTTGCGCATGTTACTTTTGCATCATAGAAAAATCTTCACTGAAAGCAATAAATAATGAGAGAGAAAATGATGACGAGCACAACTTATGACCGGTTTTGCTACTTATGTCAAAATATAAAATTTATTTTAAGAATTCAAATTTGTATTATTTGATATTATTTGATGTTCACATCTGCAATGATTCGTTGCTTCATCTCACGACAAGTTTATCTTTATTTTTCAAAATCTTCAAATTGCAGAACAGCACAATTTTTGCAATCGAAGAATTTTTTCTCAGGTTCAGATGGAATGCACAATGTCAAGAATGAATCGAATTTATGGGACATTTATAGTAAAGTGAAAATGAAAGCATTAAAATATCCACTGCCACCACCAATTGACAACAGGATGGTGTTCGTAAACAATGAATTAGACTTGTCTGAAATTGACGTTTATGGATTCGATTATGA
The DNA here is from genome assembly GCA_001447755.1 of Trichinella papuae. Taxonomy (NCBI): domain Eukaryota; kingdom Metazoa; phylum Nematoda; class Enoplea; order Trichinellida; family Trichinellidae; genus Trichinella; species Trichinella papuae. The sequence goes on along the minus strand of JYDO01000044.1, from coordinate 219,063 downwards.
TTACACGTTAGCAATTTATCGCAAAGCGTTGAACTCCGCAATATATGAAATGGCGTTGAAAAGAATGATTTCGGCATTTAAGGTATTTCAATTGCTCATCGGTGAAAAATAATGCAATTGACACTATTTTTATTTTGTGGTACCCTCGTGAATTGGAAAATATGGCGTATGATCCTGACTTTTTCGTCAGGGGATTGCATTTTGATTTTTCCACTAATATTCTATTAAAGATGGATGCATTTTGTAACATCCAAAAAGGCACTGCGCACAGGTATTTTTTTTCTGAGGATGAGTGCTATTTGCAGTTTCTTCACAAAATTTACATAGAGGCAAAAAAATCCTTTCCGAAGATGATATCAATAGCATATACAATGGACATCACATTCCACAACATTATTTGAAGTTCAGCTCTTTGGTCAGTTAATGTTTTCCTGTTGCTTTACAATTATTAAAATATTTTGGTTTTTATTACAGGAAAGCAAAAGAATGGGACAGTTGTTGGATCTTTTCAGCTTACCTGAAATTGGTTTATTATCGAATGTGATTGAATATTTTGAAAATAATTCCATACCGTACAATTCATTATCAATTCTTCACGATGTAAGAACTGCAACCGGCCAAATTCATTCTACAGGTGAAATGCATCACGCTATTCTTAAAAATACAGGTAATTTTTTAAAAAAAAATAATTATCTCATTTATTTATTTATTTTAAATTTTTATTTCAGACAAATTTATTAAACGATTACCAGGATTACGTCAATTCTTTGAAAGACTGATGAGTCATAAAAAATATGTTTTTCTTATCTCCAATAGCCCTTATTATTTCATGTAAAAATGTATGTATATTTTTTAATTTTTAATTTCAAATTTATTTTCAGTGATCCAGGAATGCGATATTTATTGGGAGAAGATTGGCAAAAATTGTTCAATTGTATTATAGTTCAAGCAAAAAAGCCAAATTTTTTTAGAAACAGATACAGGTAAATGGTAATTTTTAGAAGAAAATTTTTAATAATGATATTTCATTTTTTGTAATGAACTCAATTATACAGTATGATGGAATTTTAGACAATTTCGTATCTACTGGCCTGAAAGCGGTATGTTAGCGTGGGAGAAGGTTACAAAAATTGAGCGTGGAATTATTTATGCAGGAGTATGTTGATCTAAAGAATATTTGAATGAATTGATTTTTTCGTTTTAAGGGAAATTTAGAAGACTTTTTACAACTTAGTGGCATAAGCAACAAAGGTGTTTTATACTTTGGTGATCATGTTTCTTACGATCTCGCGGTATATGTGTTTGTTGTGTGATAGTCGATTTTTGTCATTTGATTGAAAAAAACCAATTTCTCCAAGGAACCTACAAGACGTGTCGGATGGAGAATTGCGGCAATTGTTCCAGAATTGACGAAAGAAATTCGAATTCAAAATTCGGATGAGTATCGTCGAAAACTTCTCTGGCTGCAAGTGTTGACGTCGTTGATTGATGAACAATGCTCAGAAGAAGCAGGGAAAAGCGTCCGGATGAGGGAAATTTTGCGCAACTGGTGCGCTGAACGACAACGTGCGCGTGATGAGTTGGAAATTTTTTTGAATCCCCACTTTGGTTCCATATTTCGATGCTACCACAACCCTTCCTATTTTCTGATGCGCTTGTTGCGTGTTACTGACGTCTACATGGCCAAAGTTACCAGCCTTTTGCAATACGACATCGAGCATACGTTTTTCGCCAGTCGATGGCCACTGCCACACGAAGCGGACCTGTGCCATCCTGCTCACTTTTTGAAACATTTATAATTCATATTTATTAACTGTGCATTTTTGCTTTGTTGTAAAAACACTCCTCGCTTTTAATAATGAAGTAAATTTAATTTTATTGTCTTTTATTTTCCTTCAATTTTGAACATTTACTTAAAATAAAATGTTTTTTTGAATATTTTTTACTGTTTTTTTTAATGATTTTCAGGTTTTACTTTTGTTAGAATGAGCGGGAAATGTTGGCTATGTTCTGTAGCAAAAAAAGTGTTTTACTACAGTAATTGATTTTGAATATTTTGTTTCAAGTGATTGTATTTAGAATTAAATTAAAAAATTTTCAAAATTGTTGACAACAACAATACACAACAAAACTACCAGCCAGCTATGGATCTTCAAGTTTAGTAGACTGTATTTCTGCCAACACGGCAACTCAAATTTTCAAATGTATCCAAGTTAGTTGGTTCATTATAAAAAAAGAGCTCCGTTGTGTCACAACTCACAGAAAGCCAAGCATACGTAGAATACATTTCATTGCCCGGTATTTTGAAACAAACAGCAATGGTGGCAGATGAGTGGCAGAGAAAAGAAAGAATGTCAATAACAATCTTCCATGGCAGTGTGAAAACCAGCACGCGACAGCAATAACAAAAATCTGATCAGTGTAGTGATGAATGGATTTGAATCAGAAGAGAAAATTTACAATCGCCAACAATGAATAAACTAGCTGGTGAAAGGAAAAATTATAATATTTCACCAAAGTATATATATAATTTTTTTTCGTCTAGTTCACTCGTACTGGAAGCCGGCAGATGGCAGCACTGACTGGGCATGTCGTCCAATCGTCGGCCGCCCACGTCACCTCTCGTAGTATGTTCGGCCGGACCCTGCGCATCAGTAGCTCGTGCATGCGTGTGAATGAGTGTGTGTCGTTCCATTTTTCAAAAACTGAAGCCAATCATCACCAAGCGCCCAATTTGTTCGTCACATTTTACAAATTCACTCCGCAAAGGTTGGTCACATCTGAGCACAGATGAATAATTTTTCGTGTCGTTTGCTTTTTGTTGTTGTGAAATTCATTTTTCAGTCGCCTGGTTGAGGTGTGGCTATGATCAATTGCGTTTGCGTGTGGTCGAATTTCACAACAGTACAATGCAACAACAATGGTTCCAGTCGGTTCGTCTTGGTCGACGGTCGCTGGTCAATTGGCCAATGAAGCGGCTGGTCATTTCGTCGTTGTTGTTCACTTTGATACCAAACTTGTTCAGCCGTTGTCAGGCGGTTCAACTGCCAGATATTTACTGGAACAGCAGCAATCCGATGTAAGTTTCGATTAATCCAAGCATACTGTGGTCAATTGTTGAGCTTTTTTTTTGTTCATCTTTTGCGGTTGTTTTGTTTTCTGCATTTTTGGATTTTCAAAAATTCGGTTCAACGACCGAAAAATGTTTCAAATTGTCAAAGATAATATCTGTTGATTGTCAACTGCGCGTCTTTCTTCGTCTTTGATTTCGATATTATCAACAAAACTGTCACCGTTGTACGGCCTTTGCCGGTGTGTTGTTGGTTTTGCCAAAGTTCGTTGTGTACGGAATAAATTTGGTTCATTTCCATCAAAATTTGGGCCACCACGCCCCCAATTTTGTATCTCGTCTCATCAAAATTTGCCACAACTCTGCAAACGGTGTCGATACAGCCGGCGTGGACAGATTTGCATTTTTCCAGTGGAAATATTTTCACTTCTTGGTGGGTGATTTCAAAATTTCTTGAATCAATTGATTCTTGTAAAGCAGCACCGCGTGAAACTGAAATTTCGGGGCTTTCGGTTTCAAATCGATTCATTTTCATCGTTTGGCCATTTTTCCATTCACCACTTTGAAAAATATTGAAACAATTATAACTTGCGGTGTACAGTTACAACAAACATTAACAAATTTTCCAATATTTTATATGTTCAATCAAATTGCCCCACGTTCGACTGAAGCTGCATTATGAAAATTTTACTTGATTTGATACTTTGAACAAGAAATAATAATTGAAATAGCAAATTGGGTTTGTTTGTTTTAAGCGTTTCAAGTTTAGCAAGTTGTACATGTTATATATATAGTTAGGTTAGCGCTAGTAGGTGACCAGGTAAGTAGTAGGTAGGTGGTTGTTTTGCTTGGATGTGCATTGAGGATGTTCTTCAATGGAAAATCTTCAATTAATAGTTTGACATTGACATTGAACAGGTGCCGGCTGTTCTTGGCAGACGTCTGTCTACTTGGCAAACGCTTGTTTCGGCATGTCAGCGTTGCGTACGATGGAAAGAAGCCGGCTGATGTTTCGAAAATTTACATCATTCATGATCGGATATATTTTCAGTGGCTGTCACTGAGATTCCGTTTAAAAAAGAAAATACCCTATCATTGACAAACAAAACAATTATCAATTAATATTAATCATTAATATATAAATATAAATTTCCAATTTTATTGTACATAAATTTATTTATTTATTCGCGTAGTTTCTTCTTATTAATATCTGAAAATGGACATTTCGCTTCAGAGAATGAATGATAAGCTTGTTTTGATTAATTGATAATGTGACAAAGACCAAATAGCTAACAAGCGTTTGGAGGAAAATGAAATTCTTATCAATAGATAGATAGATAGATAGATAAATGCACAGGATAAGAGAGAAGTCATCATCGATTACTAATACTTCATAACAATGATAATAATATTTTGCAACACAAAATGATATTTATTTATACATTATTGTTTGCATTAATTAGCATCGATCGGTTTGTTGGTATATTTTATTTACAATTGTAATTTTCTTTTTCATAATTGTATATGAATAGATATATATTTTTTTTAAAATGTTTTAGATTTCAAGTCGGAACACAACAACCGGTGCTGAAAGTACGCATTGGCGATCGGTTGAACATCGTTTGTCCATATTATCCATCGCCAACAGTGCACGCAGATAAATTTGAATATATGGAAATTTACGGGGTAAGAATGAGTGAATTGTTGAATACAGCAAGTGAGTGTATAGGAAAATTGCAATTGAATTCTGTATTGCAATGTTGGAGAAAATTGTTTTGCATGCAACGTGTTTCATTGTTTTGTCAGTAAGGATTGAGAGGTAGCAATGTGGAAATTGCGTTTGTGTACTTCATTGGTAGGCGGGTGCATTTTTCAAATGTTCCATCTATCCTCTGCCTCTAGTCGAGTTAGTTGGTCAGCAAAACAATGCGTCCAATTTCCAAGACTGAATTTGAATTTGTTACGGCTCAGAGTTTGTGATGGAAAGCAACCAGTTGCAGCCGCTGGTTGATAAATTGGATTTGCCGTCGTCGGTGACAACAGTGCTGGCATAAGCTTGATGATAAGCTAGCTAGTTGCAGCTTTTTCTGTCTCTCTATCTATTTCTGCTCTGCGTGTGTTTTGCTATTCTTCTTCATCATCTTCCTCTCTCGTCTTCCAATCAGCCGGCAACGGATTCTAGCTGGTTCGTTATCAATCAGCTTAGCATGGCGGGGAGGGGTGGGTCGATTTTCAGGCGAAGCCGTCACTCTTCCGGTCCAGTGGTTGCCGCATCTTCCACAAATCGACCCACCTCCATCTAGTGCTTGATTGCCGACTGCCAATTTGTCACTGATCGCCAATTTTGATTGGACCCCTCCCAGGAAATGAACCGTCGATGTGATTACGCGATTAAGACATTTGATTGCACTGACCCTCTGAGGATAGATAAAATCTTCTTCCCTGGGGATCAATTTTTTTTCTCTATTTTCAAAATATTACATTTGCTTCTTTTTATTTATTTCTTCTTCTTCTTCTTCCAGGTCACAAGAAAAAGTTATGAAGAATGCACGTTGAATGATCGTGCTACAATTGTTGGCGTTTGCAACACGCCAACCGTACCCACTGTATTGACCATGGTTATAAGAGAATTCACTCCAAATCCGTCAGGATTGGAATTCAAACCCGGACGAAAGTACTATTTCATATGTAAGTAAATATGCGAAAAATGTATTGTAAATTTGCACAGTTGTGCTTTTTGTCTTTGTAGCAACATCCACCGGCAGTCGGGCAGGCCTGGCTAATCGAAACGGTGGTCTTTGTTCGAAAAACAAGATGAAGATGATGTTTGACGTCCGCAGATCGGGTAAACTGATGTTAAATTCAATCGTTTATTGAGAAGAACAGGATAATTATTATATTGTTTTTTTTTGTCATCCAAGATGCTCAAGCCAAGATCAAAACGGGCGAATATTTCTTCATCACTTACCATACACCCGGCATGATTGGACAAGATTATCAAGAAGATGCGGAAGAACACTTGTTGATGAATGAAAAAGAAGAAGAAGAAGAAGACACTGCAGAACCAATAGTAGAAGAAAATGTCGATTGGGCGATCGAACCAGAAACCACTACCACTCCACTTTTATACATTATTCATACCAGGCCGTATGATGAAATTTCCGCTTCTTGGTATAATAGAGACAAATTTGGTAAAATATTACAAACAGCAACAGCACGAGAATGTTTGTTAACAATTCAATGTTCTTTCTTCTTTTTTTTCAGGCAATTCTCATCTCCAATACATTGACACATCGAGCAATAATAAAGCTAGCCTTACTGTACAGCTGCTTGTTCTTGCAATCTTATTGCTCTTTCACTACCGGTAATGATATTTCTTTAAATGAATGAATAAGTAAAAGAAAAAATTACTCCCTTCTGGTTGCATTGTTTAATATGTTAATATTGAATGATAGATAGATAGCATTTGAATGAACCACAAAAAAACAGCCATCTGAAAACAAAAGGAATAATAAAACGAGGACAGTAATCAAGCGTTCATTCTACATTAAAAAAAATGTATGCTGTTTCTTCATCGACTGAGACTGCCTAGAAAATTGCAGCAAAGAAAAAAAATGCTTTGAAGAGCGAATGCACGACCCGAATATTATCTATTATCATCAAGCAACCATTGTGTTGTTCAACTTAAGCGATTTATAAGACGCAACCGAATTTTATGATAAAAAAGTGTAATTACATACATATAAGCAAATTATATATAAATATATTGTAAAAATAGTACTTAATGGTAAATAATCATCATCGGACAGCAGCATTTCAAATCAAGTGCATGGTGATAGAATAAAAAGTAAAGTGTATACTGATAAACAAGTGAGGATAGATATGAACTGCTGTTGAAATTTTCATTCCAGGAATGCAATCATGCTGATAAAAGAATGCTGGTGATATTTGCATATCATTATCAATTGTGGAGCATTTTACAAAATACCACATTTCTTTTTCGATCGTTTTTTCCTCTGCTTTGGATCAGGAAAACGACGATTAATCTGTCTAACTAAATCGTAAAAAACCTGCAATCAAAAAATTCAAATTACACACCTGTACACATTTATATGTAAAAAAGAAAAATATATATATATACCTCATTGACGTTCACTTTTGCTTTTGCTGAAGTTTCCAAAAATGCACAATTGAATTGACGAGCCAAATTCTGTCCCTGATCTTTTCCAACAACACGTTCATCTTCCAAATCACATTTGTTTCCTACCAAAATCATTGGAACCTGAAAAAAAATTATTATAATAAAATTAAATTCATTTATTTTTATCAAGATAACCAATTTTGGCTTACGTCATCAGTATCTTTGACACGTAAAATCTGATCCCGCAGATCGATGAGATCATTGAAAGTCGACTGGGCAGTAATTGAATAAACTAGAACAAATCCTTGGCCATTTTTCATGTAGAGATCTCTCATAGCCGTAAATTGTTCCTAAATTTCATTATCACGTCATATTCTATTATATTATTCAAAAAAAAAATCTGCTCATCCAATATTACATGTTACTTGATTTCGCCACGTCTCACTAATTACCTTAACAATCACCCTTACAGTCATTAGTATAGCATACTGTAATGACATAGTCATCATCATCAACAGATTAATGACTACTGCATTGATTTATATATCGACTGGATGGAAAAAAAACTAAATTTATTTGATAAGAAACAACAGCGAATGCTGCATTCAAAATTGATTTTTATTCTTCAAAAAGGGAAAACATTTTCTCACCGTGCCGGCAGTATCCAAAATCTCTAGCATGCACTGTTGCGCGTCGACTTCCACTTGCTAAAAAGATCATCATTGCAAAATTGTGAATAAAACAACTGAAGGTATACTTTTCTATAGCTGTCTTCAATGGTTGGATCATATTTTTCGACAAAAATACCTTGAACAAATTGGACAGTCTGCAAAAGAAATTAAAAAAGCAGCCGTGAGTGTTTGTTTGAAATCATCAACTGCATATACACTTACTAATGCACTTTTTCCGACACCGCCGCTACCCAGAACAACGATTTTATATTCTCGCATTGTCAATAATTAAGACTGAAAATAAAAAAGAAAAATCATATTTGAAACAAATAATAAATGAAATTTGGAAAATTCAGTTTTAACATCGCAACGCGGCAGTGAAAACGCGCACCGTCGTCGACATTGACCCATCTTGGCAACGGTTCTAATTGATAAAATAAGTGAACAGAGCAGGCGTATGATTCAGCAAATGATCAATGAACATTTATTTTAACAATCTAATAACCATTGTACAGAAGTTCATTAGCCACAGTGTGGACATGGTTCAATGGCCAATAAATATGTAGGAATAGTGCAAAAAAAAATATTTAAAAAATAAAGACACATGCTCGTGCAATACACAGATAATGCTAATTTCCTCATTAAATCAACGAATTTAGTTTAATTGTTGCTTTACACATCTGGTTGTCAGTGATGTCTGTCAGATGTGAGACATATGAAAATAAAAACACATATTTCATTGATACAAACCGTTACAAATGATTAATCAAACAAAGATGAAACATTGGAAAAATAATGAGTCATAACTTCAACAAAGAATATATTATTTGATTAAACGTTGAGGAAGATAAACAGATAGATAATTCGTGCAACTGTACTTCAGTTGAAAATAATTCACAATTACACATTTCCAAAAGAAAATGAACATGCCACTAAAAGCACTGACAAAGGAAAAATGACAAAATGTGAAATATGGAAAACTAGTGTTGGCAAGGTCAATTTAACCAGACTCGTCGAACAATCAGAGGCACAACTGACCGGATTTAATTAAACCCAACCGAACAAAACTGCAATCGAGTTTTTAGCTATTTAAAAGGAACAAACTTATTCATACTTCAGCGTTAAACAACTAGCAAACAAATAATTCACGTGAGCGTTACAAAAATCTATCTATGCATAACTAAAATATGTTTCAAAAAAAACAAAAAAATTAACAGTGCAACATATCTGTTTCCAAGATAATGGAAAGATGTAAGCGAAATAAACGACTGCAAACAACTATAAAATAAGTAAATTACAATTACTGATTACAACTTCCATTCAAAAATACTAAACTATATCGATGCAGTAAATAAATTTATCAAAAAAAATTATCTACTTCAGCACTGCAGCCACCTTATCGCAACGTGAAACCTGGATAACACTATCTAAAATTGCTATGCTACAGTATAACTGCAATTAGGCAAAATTTCTCATTCACTTCTGATATTAAATTTATTATTTTTTTAACATTAGTATACTTAAATTTCTTTTTGAATATTTAAATTTAATATTATAAAATGTTGTTTATTTTTCGAAATGCGGAGTGAACAAGAAACTTATTATTTCAAATAATGTTCTTTGTTTAACAAAAAAATCATTCAAAAAAATTAATTAATTACATTTTAATTAAACATTATATTTAATTTATTATAATACAATTAAATTTCAATGCATTTAATTTTTACCATCCTGCTTTTCTTTTGCTAAAGTTACAAAAGTGCAAACTAAACCAACAATGAAATCAGACCCGCCTTTCGATGTGTTTTCGTTGTTTGATTAAAATTTAACTTTTTTGAAAAATTAATTCTAATCAATATCAGCGAAATTTTCCTTTTACTTTTCCATTTTGGAAATAAGTATTTCTTCTTAGTATTTGTTTACATTTTGTTCATCATTATGAATTTATCTTTTGATGAAAAAGCCACTGCGAGCGAAATTTCAACTTCGAAAATATTTTCATCGAAAATAGCATCTGAAAATGATTCTGTATATTCTTGGGATACAAATGATGTTGCAAAATGGCTGACCGAGGAAGGTTTCGCCAATTATGTTGATCTGATTAGCAAAAAGCATTCCATCGACGGGCTAGCGTTGATTAATCTCTCAGAGCAGGACCTACGTCAGCCGCCACTATCCCTTGACGTACTGGGCGATATTAAACGACTTTCATTAGCAATAGCTCAGCTTAAAGAACGCGAAGAGAATGCCTATCTGCGACGTTCGGCAAAGAATTTCAGGTGTGTATAGAATGATACAAATGATACCGAATACTACAATTTGCATTATTTTTTAAAGAGTTTTTCATCATATTGAAGAACTTTCCGCGCAATTATTGATTGCAGAGGTTGAGTCGGCAGATACACCGAATAAAAGTCTTTTGAAAACTTTTCTAGCTGGCCTGTACTTCATTGTTGTGGTTTTAGTAACATCTTTTGTCATGGTGATTGTTCATGATCGGTAGAAAAGAATTTTGACTTTATTTTGTGCAATGTTTGCAATGCACTTTTTTTGCTTTTTCAAGTGTTCCCGATTGTAAAACGTATCCTCCTTTACCAGATATTTTTCTGGATAACGTCCCATTGATCCCTTGGGCATTTGATGTTTGCGAAGTTTTGGCAGTGATGCTCTGTTTAATTTGGATAGTTGTAATATTGCTTCATCGTCACAGGTAATTTTTTAAAATTTTTAATGAAATATAAAAGTTTTCATTTTTTCAACTTAGACTTGTATTGATGCGACGTTGTTTTTCTTTGCTTGGTACAGTGTTTATGCTTCGATGTGTAACAATGATGATAACATCTTTATCAGTTCCTGGTCAACATTTGGAATGCGAAGCAGTACGTACTGTTATATGACTGAGAATGAGTTTTTGTTTATTTTAAAAATTGTTTACCGTTTATGCTTTGTTGTTTACAGCGTGTCACTGATTGGAATATGAAAATTTCGCATGCGTTTAAAATATGGTATGGACTTGGAATGTCATTGCTCAACGTTCGAACTTGCGGCGATTACATGTTCAGTGGTCACACTACTGTTGTCACTATGCTCAATCACTTTATAACAGAATGTAAGCTGTGAATGTACACACATTTTTTTTAAATTTTAGATTGATTTAATGAAATTTTAAAATGTTTTTTTTTTCAAAATTTTTTTACTTTGTTTTTAAGAACCTGATTATTTTTTTTCTTTCAGAATTTGAACGTCTACAGTAATCCGTTTGAAAATTTATATAAAAAATTGAATGAATTTATATTTCAAAAAAATTACAGTTATTCATAAATTAGTTTAGAATAGAATGGAATTGATTTATTTTAGATACTCCGGATAGTTGGCGTCTGTTGCATACGATGTCATGGGTGGCGAATTTGTTTGCCATCTTTTTCATCCTTGCCGCTCACGAACACTACAGTTTGGATGTGTTTGTAGCGTTTTATATCAGCTCAAGGTTGTTTCTGTATTATCATTCCCTTGCTTATCACGCTTCGGCAATATCTGCTGCCGACAGTAGAACTCGTATTTGGTTTCCGTTATTTTGGTTTTTCGAATCTGGTGGAAATGTTGGACGTGTGCCAAATGAATACGAATGGCCATTTCCATCGGCCGCGGTTATAAGGAACTTTTGGAACGGTTCTTACTTTGTTCAGGCGTCGAAAATTGAACTCTGCAAATTGCGTAAAATATACACAGTGCATTGCACTCGGGCTCAGCAATTGTTAAAAAGACGAAAAGATTAACACAGTCTGAATTTCTGTAAAACTTTCCAAGTGGAGTTCAATTTCAAACGTAAGATTCGATTTTTGTTCAATGCGTTTCTGTTTTGTACAATATTTTCTATTTCTGTGAATTGTTTTTTCTTTTGTTATTATGAAAATGTTGTTGAATTGAAATTCAAATATTCCTCCATTAATAAAGCATGTTTATTGAATTTTTAGTACTGAAAATGGAACTTCATACGTATCTCCAAACGACCAATTTTTATCAATGTCTGTTATGGTTTTAAAAATACCGTTTAAAATTTTATTCATGCTTTTTCAGTATGATGAAACAAATGTGTTTATTCAGATGTGAGTAAGAAAGAAGAAAATTTTCTCTCTTATGAAATGCATGAATGTTGATGAAATTATGGCGTGGTCCGACTGGATGGAGGCTTGAATATGTTCGTCGGTGTCAGCCGGGAAGCGTTGCTTGCTTGCGATGCTCTACCATCGTACAGATCGTCAGTGTACAATATTCCACTTTGTAAATGCTTCCACGTGGTGTTGTGCTTGTATGGAAAATAAGTGCCAGGTTGATCTGAAAAGTGTTCAATTAATTTTTTATTAATAATTATGAAGCAGATTTGTACCAATATTTCTCATTTTATCTTCTCTAGTTTTGTTTATCACAGAAACTGGTCGTAGCGGTTTGAAATATGTGCCGGCAATATTTTCTTCTTCACTTTTCGCAAATCTCTGTCAAATTATGCAAATTTAACAATATTTTTTATATATTTCAGTTAAAATGTACCTGTCTTAACAGTTCTTCACCGGAATCATCACTGTCGGTATTGTAATTGTCGATTTGATGATTTTCAGCGGCCGATTTTAAATTGTTCACTGTAAAAGGTGAATTTGAAATTTAAATATTGGTGTGATTTTGCAAAATACCAGATTCAGCTTTTGGAAGTTTTGTTTTGATGAACATAAATTCTGGCAAGTTCCATTTTTGTGCATCACCGTCCCACACGGCCGCACGTTTGATGCTCTCCAAGTCGGCATAGTTGGAATCTTTCCTAATGCATGGCTTCACTTTGGCCAGCAGTTGTTGGTAGAGCTTCATCTGTTGATTTTGACGACGAATTGTTTCCAAATAATCGACACGATCACGCTCAAATTCGCTCTGCAAATCTTCAATCTCTCTCTGCAAGTTCACATTCACCTTTTGCGTATTCTCTAGCTTGTTTCTTATTGATTCCAATCTGTCCTTGTCAGCGTGAAAATCTTCCATTTCGTCTGATTGGCCATTTTTGGCAGTTGCTGAAATTTAAATTGAAACTTTATTCTTTCTCATTTGTGTAAGTAATGTTTAAAATTTTTAATTTTACCTAGCAATTCTTTTCTACGTCGTTCTGCTTCATGTTTTTTACGTTTTCGCTTTTCCACTAAAGCAGTATTGCTTGTTTGTTCACCGCCGATCATTTGCCGTTCGATTAATTTGAGCCTAAACGGTTGGTTGTAAAACATTTTTCTCCAATGTTAAGACTAGGAAATTATACTTTTCAAGGGCTGCTTCTGCATCGGCTACTCTCATCAATGGCTTTGTATTGTTCGATGTGACATTCGTATTGTCTGGAAAAAAACAATAATAATAATAATTGTTTAAAATAAAATTTAAATTGCTCTATTCAATGAAATGAGAAGAATAAGTAACCTTGACTTAGCCGGCTAAGCGTTTGGCGATAGTTGTCTTGCATTTGACTGAGTTCATTTTCCAATTTGGCTTTGTTCATTTGTTCATCCAAATATTTCTGCTCTAAGCAAGACATTTTTTGTTCATAATTCTGAAAATACACGGAATAATTTTCTCAAAATTATCAACAACAAAACCATTGATCAACAACCTCACGAATTTTTTCAATTTCATCCTTATCACCGGTACCATTGACCGAAGAAATAGTATCTGAAAAGAACAAAATCTGTTCTAGTTATTATTCGTTTTTTTGTGCTTTTATTTGTTCACTTTGCATTTGTGCTTTGTCGAGTAGTTGTTTCAGACGGGCAATTTCTTCTTGATATTGTCTCAATAGAGCATCTTTTGCATCTTCGTTAATTCTTGGCTTGTTCTTTATATTTTTCGCCCGATTTGCATAGCGCAGTGTGCTCAACGATTCGTCATAATTATTATCCGCCGGTGATATGCAAGCGATCATGATTGTTTTCGTATTGCCTCCAAGTGAATCCTGCAAACAGATTGGAATACATTGAAGAGAGAGGGAGGGAGGGAGGATTTTTGATAAAAGCAACCAACAACACTGAATCACAACAAAGCAGACCTGCAAAAGTCGAGTCAATTTTGAATCTCTGTAAGGTACGTGCGTGGATTTGCCGTCAACCAGAGCCGATATGACATTGCCAAGTGCAGACAGGGATAAATTGATCTTAGTAGCCTCTTTCAATCTCTCACCGGTTGTTCCTGAAATTGTTGTTGACAACAACGAATGGAAAAGCGAAACTTTTTAAAAATCATCACCAGTTTTGGATTGCCTCTCACTGCCAGCCAAATCGACCAGATGCAATTTGGCCATTTTAATATGCTGCCCGTCCGTTGCCATCTCGATCATCTCGAGATGAAGGGTGAAAATGCTGTGCGAACGGGATGAGTCGGTGTTCATCAGCGTGGCGGCTGTTGCCCGGTTGCGCATCCCTCTCGCTAGCAATTGTTCAACTTCGTTGATATTGTGCACCGGATGCATGGATAAGCCTGCCACGTAGACCCCCTTTTCTGGATGTTCTTTGATTTCAAGTTTCTGCTTTGTATCTTTTCCCAACAAATCGCGAACATCTTCGATGTAAATCTGAAATTGTTTTTCTTTTATAAAACAAAAAATTGTAGTATAAGTATTTGTTTGACAATAGCACGTGGAATTTATGCTTCGACAACACTTCTTCAAGCAGAAGTTATCGATTCATGCCAACTGTTGTTATACAGAGAGCTATGGTTGATGATGTTACGCATTTATTGATTGTTTTGAAGTAATAGTCAATGGAAATATCTTCCTCTTTCCTGTTTTAAACAATTTCATATTTTGGAAAATTAATTCATCACAGCTGTATATTTTTAATGTTATTATTTAAAAAAATATTATTCAACTGCTATGCTTACTTCTAGGTATGAAGCACAGACGAGGAATTTCACATTCTCGGTGGTGGCGATGGCTTCGAATATATGCTCAAACGCTCGAGGTACTACACCACGTTGACAAGGCCAGTTGTGCGGACCTTGCATTGTGAACGACTTACCAGAGCCAGTTTGTCCGTAAGCGAACACAGTTCCGTTGTAACCTTCGAGTACCGACTTGAAGGGAATATTTAAATTTATATATATTTATGTATACACTGCGTTCAACAATTCCTTACCTCAACAAGCGGATAAACAATGTCGTTGTAGATATTTTCCGTGGTGGCGTTCATATCGTACGCGCCGTCGAAAGTGAACAATTTCGTCGTGCCCGTCTTGTCCGCCGGATTTCTTATCGAACACTGGGCACGTTTGGGATCCATCTCCACCACCACCGAGCAGCCGATTTTCAGTTCGCGTTGGCCTAACGGCCTGGACCGTACCACCACTTTCACACATTCGGATGGCGACATCAGCTGACCATCAGCTCGATTAGCGGCACCGCTTTTCTTTCACCGGTATGCATTTACAGCTTATACAATGAGCTTATATAATGCCGTCGACCGGATGCTCAAATTTGCGCGCACGCTTTTCACTCCATTCGTGTAAATTCACGTCGTCATAGCAACCTGGTCGCATTGCTGAATCCACACGCTCTGTGTCAAAATTTCACGCTCGTTTAAATTTACTAATATTTCTTTTTTTTATTTCATAAAAGAACTTTCTATTATTTTCAATTTCAATGAAACAAGATGTTGAATTTTTCTTTTTCGTTGTTCAGTTTTTGAACATTTCAAATTTTCAAATTTTTCAAACATTTCATTTTGAACATTTTAAACAAAGCTTTTTTTATTTTTATTTTTAAAAGACGTGAAAGTTTTAAATTCAAGGGTGAAGTATTTGAATTTTCTTTTGAAGATTCAAACAATATTATTTCGCTTCAATAGAGTACGGTTAATTTTGTACAGTATACTTAAATGATGCTCAAGTTGTGTTGTGAAAGTGAATATTTTGAAAAGAGAAATAACTGTTTGTTCAGATAGATGTTGTCGTGTATGTGTGGAAAACGTGGTGACGTACGTCAAGCCGTTGCAAACCGGTCGACCAATTTCGAGCTTCGGGCGAAATTTTCTTGCCGGTTGAGAAATGGGAACAGCGCGTTGGCGAGCTTTTCTCTCTATTGTGCACTGTTTCCAGCGTGTGTTGTGCGACTGTTTTGTTGTTTTCCTTGTTTTTTTTCGCCTCTACCCTCGCCCCACATAATAAACAAGCAGTTGGTGAAGTTTTTGTCAAGACAACAACTGCAGGCTTGGTCGACGGTTTCATTTCTCGCTCTCTCTATCTTTCTGTGATTTCTATAAATTTGCAGCCGACAACAACATGTTGTTGCTGTTCAAAGCTTTGCTTGTTTTGCTTGCATCCGCGGTTGAGCTGAGCTTTGCATTTTTCGCACCTTGTCATGGTAAGTTTTATTTGTGTTCTCTGTATACACCCTTATTGTGGATTTCAACTGATTTCTCTTTGTTTCGTTACGCTCCCAAGGTCCGAGTTCTATGGACGAATCTTGTGACACGGACGCTGATTGTGCCGGCTTCGGCGTAGCCTGTGTGCTTGGAAAGTGTCAGTGTGACTACGCTTATGCGTTGGAAAACGACCCGCAGACGGGTCTTCGCCAATGTGTCAAGTGTATGCATCTCGATTTTCTCGTCTCGTTTACTGTAGCGGTGTTCAGTTCTTGATTTTCAGTACCTGATACGATAGACGCGTTTTGTGATGATAAATGTCGCTTTCCGCTATTCTGCGACAACAACCGATGTCGGTGTATTCGCTCCAAACAAGAGCACGGCCAGTGTTTTGTCGGTAAGAATTTGACTTTCAGACGCTTGATAATATTGTTGCTTCATTGGACGCAGCAATGCGCTGTTATTATTTATTTATTTATTTATTATCCACTCAGTTGAGTAGAGTGAATGGGGGGAAAACTATTCGATCCAGTGCAATTGACGAATCCTTTTTGCAATGCATAATTTTCAATTTTCAGACTCTCAACTGGGTCAAAGTTGTAAGCGACATATTGAATGCACTCTGCCATTTTCTGCTTGCATCAACAAGCGCTGCGACTGCGTGCATGGCAGTGTTCGACGTGGAAACGCTTGCTATGCAGGTTAGCTAGTGATGCAAATGTTCATTGATAATTTCTGATTCTAGCCCAGTGGTTATCTTGAATCTTTCAGCTCCAAAATGTCCCGATGGCTCCCGACCAGGTAACGCGTGCACGGTGCGTACAACTGAAGTTGAGGTGTTGCACAATGTGATCAATACGGCCGCAGTGTTGGATACGTGCGATAAAGGGAACTTTTGTTACACAGTGGACAATAGTTTCAGTGGTCATTGTTGTCCAGTAACGTGTCCACTTTCCACTAAGCCCGAATTGGACTATGTGTGCAGTGACAGGGGAAACGAACGTGGTGTGAAATGTCCTTCGGAAACTCACTTCTGTCATCGTTTTGCAGGCATATATCTTTCTTTTATAAATGATTTCGAATATTGTTTTTTTTTGGAATAATTTTTTCAGGCATATCATTTTCATACGACGTGTGCTGCAGGCGACCGTGCCGAGAACCGAAACCGTTGTACATTCGAGGCAGTTGTTACAGTAGGGCTCATCTTGGTTCGCCTTGTGAAATTGATGAACAATGTGACGGTGCCTTGACCATGGAATGTTTGAACAAAGCTTGCTCTTGCCGGAATGGCTTCAAACCGGAACCGACTTCGCATTCGGCTACCGAAACTCCACCGATGACTTGCGTTCGGTCCAACTGTCCGTCAGATTCGTTGGCATTGGACACGGAATGTGTGTCCAAAGTACGAATCGGTGAACAGTGCATGGCTTCTGTCCAATGTCCATCAAATGCGCACTGCTTTCGCGGTATGTGCTTTTGCCAGTGCGGCTTCACGCACCTCGGACACGAGTGTGTGCCGGATCAACAAGTTGGTGAAGAACGACGTCCACTACTACCACAAGATCATTTATTAGGTGAATACTTAAATCAGCAGTGCTATTACTGTTGTTGTTGTTTTATGATATTTTATCTTCATATAATGTGAAACATTTCAGGAATGAATAAGCCGAACGGTGCTGGATCTGGCGGAAATTTATTTCAATTAATGAACAGTATATTGCAAGGAGTACGCGTTGGTGCATCCGGTTAAGAAGAACCATTATCAAAATTCGAATAATAATCATCACGTCTAGATTGCTATTTTGAATAAGATTAAAGAACAAACAAACGAACATGTATTATCTAATTAAATATTTTCGACTTTCCAGGCACATACATCTTTGTCATTGTCTTACCGCTTTAAAGCTGAGCTTAAAAAAAAATTCTGCTCTGCTCTACTGTTTCACAGATTATCCATAAACCACGGTTGACCATTGTTCTCTTGGCGAGCAGTCAACACCTCACAGCCTACATCAGTAACCAAAAGAGTGTGTTCAAATTGTGCTGAACGCTTGCCATCTACTGTCACCGCTGTCCACCTGTCTGGCCAAGATGTATCACGATAAGTGCCACGATTAATCATCGGTTCAATAGTAAAGCTATGACCAGGTTTCATCACACCAACAGCTTTATTTTCTGAAAGAAATTTCAAATATAAACAAAGAAAAACAACCAAAAAAGAAAGAACAATTTACTTGAATAATGTGGTACGGTTGGAGCGGTATGAAACAATCTAAAATACAGAAGAAAAAAACAATACGATAACAGAAAAATGGAATTTCAGTATACCTACCTGTGTATTCCATGTCCGCTGTAAGATCTGACTACAGAGAAGCCATGTTGACGCACGTATTTTTCTATTACATCACCAATTTCACGGTATTTCCGGCCAGGATGGACTAAGAATATTGAACTTGATCATCATTTATTCATCATTTGGAACTTGATCATCATTTACGGCAAAATAAAATTTAATAAGAGGAAAGCAAATTTGAAAAGTCCACATACCGATCTTGATAGCCTCGACTAACGATTCGTAAGCAACACGGACCAATTTTTTCGAATCATCATCAACATTTCCAACGAAAAATGTTTCATTCAAATCACCATGAAAACCTCGATGATAAACGGTCACGTCAACTATAAAAATGAATGAACTGTAAAATAGAAAAGAAAAATCCAGTTAAGATTAAAATTACCATTAACAATGTCACCATCTTCGAGTGGCCGAAGGTCCGGTATGCCATGACAGATAACTTCGTTCACCGACGTACAGCAAGAACGTGGAAAGCCCAGATAGCCCAATGGTGATGGATAACAGTCGCGTTCAATGCACGCCTGAACAGGTTGAAAAATTAGAATAAATCATTTTTTGAGTAGAATAAGAATAAAAAAAAACGAATTTCACACCTCATGCACAATGCGGTCAATTTCGTCAGTCGTCACACCGACATCGATGGCAGCAGCGGCTTCATTCAGCACTTCTCTTCCCAAACGGCAAGCTAACCGCAAGCCTTCAATTTCTTCGTCACACAAAATTCGAATGCCTCGATTTTTAGCATCGCGTTCCTCGTACGATACGCCACCCAGAACGTTCACATATTCTGGACGTGCAATTGAAAGCGGAACAAATCGTGGTACACCCTGAAGTGAAATTCGATCATGCATGCAAACAAAATGGTCAATTCAAATTTCAACGTTACACAACCTGAGCATAGGCCCTCAGTTTGCCCGTATACGAGTATTCTGGATACAAAGTTTTGCTTGTTTGATTCACTGAAATTGGATGCACTAAATTTGCCATCAATTAAACGCAAAAATGGACAAAAATATTACTTGTCGCTAATTTGTGAATCTGTTTGTGATTTTCCCAATCTTCTTTGAAGCAATCCTGAAAAGTTTGCTTCATAAACTAATAAACATTCTACTAATACGATAATGATAAACCATTGAAGCATACTTGACAACAGAAATAAGATGGTTTCAAATTCAACTTTATGCATGTTGGGCATTTTAACTTCGCAACATTATTGCACTCGGGTCTTTGGCATATCTGACTTTCCGTTGACATTCTGAAAAACAATAATCTGAAAATCAAATAAAATTCAAAAACTAAATCATTAGAACACCAATCCCAACAAACAATGAAACGATACAAGTGAAACAAAAGATAAGCAGGTTATTTCAAAAAGAAAGTAAACAAACACATGATAAATTATAAAAAAAATATTGTTTTAATACAATACAAAATATTATTTATTTTTAAACAATATTTTGTTCCATTTATTTGCATTTAATTAATATCATGTACAGATTAAAGGATTAAAATGTGAAAAAAAGACATTGATAATTATGCTATTTTTTGACTAAGCATAGCACAAATGTAACTTTTTTCAACATATAATACAATTATTTTTATAAATGACAATAATTTTTCATTTCAGCAAGTCTAGCAATTGAATTTCAGCAAAATGTAAAAATTTGTACATAAAAATTTTGTTTACTGTACTTACTGTACGTGTATTCCATGTTTCATTTGATATTTTGATATTTGTTTGTTCTCTTCATTTCGTTGTATTCCATTTCCAACTGTGCTAACATCACGATGGCAAAATTAATTCTGAGTAAGATTAAATGATAAATTTTTAAACTGGGATTAAAACTAAGTTCACTTGGTTTAGAAAAGAAGAGTAAGCGTATGACATGCCGTCGAAAGTTCAAAATTCTATCTAAGGTAATTAGTTTAATGTTTCAATGGAATATTATTTTTCAATTTTCATACCGCAGATCAGGGAACATCATCGAAAATTGCGCAAAGAGGAACGTAAAAAGAAAAAAGAAATGAAAAACCTTCCCAAATCTTTAAAGTTTAAGCCTCTTATTCATATACCCAATAGTTGTCCTTTTAAAGAAGAAATTTTGAATGAAGTCAAACAGAATAGGTTAAAAGTAATATTGTACTCCGTTTTGTAATAAGTTGTTTATTGATTCTAATTTTGTTCAGATGGAAGAAAGGAAAAAGGCTGAAGAAGAAGAGCAGAAAAAGAATAATTTGGAAACTATTGTGCATGAAGCTGAGTTGAAACAGTTGAAATTTCAAAATTCGGTTGGTCACATAGTTCGACTGTTCGAATGTTTTATGAATGATATTTACTTTTATAGGAACTTGCTGCATTGAAAAATCTCGAAGAGAACATTCTTAAGAATAAAGTAAAAGGTTTCGAAGACTTTAAAGACGATTTGAAAAGGGTTTGTTACTTTATCGTTAATGATATTAAATTTTTTTTTATAAATGCCGCTTTTAGGTGATCAAACGTGCTGATGTAATTCTTGAAGTGTTGGATGCTCGAGATCCACTTGGTTGTCGTTCATCTCACGTAGAAAACATGGTGCTTGAGAAAGGAAAACGGCTGGTTTTAGTTTTAAATAAAATTGGTAAAGAATGATTAATATTTATCTGCGTAATTGTGTTTTTTTGGCTTGTTGGAGAATTTTTTGGCTTTTTTTGGCGCTTCCAGAATAGAGTTATCAGAGTGTTATAACTCCGTTTAAGCGGTGCCATAAATTAAATTTGATATTTCATTTACATGTGAAGCATTTTTTAAGATAGATTTGCTTTGCCACAGAAATGACTTATTACAATTATTGTAATTATGAATTGCAATTTCAGATTTAATACCAAAAGAAAATATTAAAAAATGGCTGGCCTATCTTCGTAAAGAATTTCCAGCAATCGCAATAAAGTCTTCCACGCAAAAGCCATCTTCAAAATTGGTTAACAGTTTTTTTTTTGATTTTGTTTTGTACATGTTTGAATGAACAATCGTTTATAGGGTTGGGTAAATGGACCTTTAATAAATACCAGCAAATCAGTAGGTGGTGATTTTTTAATGCATATATTGGCAAATTATTGTCGAAACAAAGATCTGAAAACATCGATCAAGGTTGGCGTTGTGGGTAATTAAATTTTGTGAATATATTTAGTGCGTTTTTTTTTAAATATTGTATATGTTTGTTTGCAGGTTATCCAAATGTCGGGAAAAGTAGTATAATAAACAGTTTGAAAAGGAAAGCAATTTGCAGAGTTGGAGCACAGCCGGGAATTACCAAGTAATTATTGAAAATAAGTTTTGTTTGTTGGTGAGATTATTAATATGTGTTTTGTTTTTTCTTTTTCAGAAATATACAAGAAATTGCACTGGACAAAAATATCACATTGATCGATTCTCCTGGAGTAGTTTTAGCGAAGAAAGCATCTTTCGATCATGCAGAATTAGCGTTGAAAAATGTTGTTCGTATTGAAACTGTACAAGATGTATTCACTCCAGTTGAGGCAATTCTGAGACGTTGTTCAAGAGAAAAGGTATGAAAGAAACGAGCAAAAAAATTTATTTTTTTTTTGCATTAAATGCAGTTATTTAATTAAAATCATGTAATTTCAGTTGATGCTGTTGTACAATTTACCAAAATTTCAAAGTAGCGATGAATTTCTTTCTCTGCTTGCGAGAAAGATGGGACAATTGAAGAAAGGCGGTATACCAAATTTGAAAATGGCTGCTAGGAAAATGTTGTTTGATTGGAATCGGTAAATTTTGAAAACCAACCTCTGTTGTGTGTAGGAGGAACTTTTGAGAAGATTTGTTGCTTTCCAGGGGTAAAATACGTTATTATTCCGAGCCGCCTGTACGTGAAGATGAAAATGACTACGTTCAAAGTGAAGTAGTAACGGAAATGTTGAAGGAATTTGATATCGATGCGTTGACTGATCAAGAAAACATTGTTCTCAATAGTAAGTGAATAATTGCTTTTTTTATCAATCGATAAATTTGTAAATTTTGTTTGTTTTTTAGGCTTTCCAGAAAATTCATTTGTTGATGCAATTTTATCAGCTTCGAATAATAATAATAATAGCAATATGCTTAAGAATAATAATTCGGAAGTGCCTATGGAAACTGATACTGTTGTTGATGATGTATCGGATGTAAGATTTTGTTATAATTTTATTATGTGCAATGAAATAGTATGTTCGTTGTTGTTGTTGTTGTTCAATTTTAGATTATCAAAGCCAAGCAAAAGCGAAAACGTCCATTGGCAAAAGATGACGGTCCTGCATTAACTGCTGCCGAGAGGGCAATTGAAGGGAATTGTCAGAAAAGTCGTGAGCAGAGAATGCTATTGAAGAAGAAGAAAAAGTCACGGCGACGATTAGGTGAATAAAGAAAAATTATTTTATTTAAATTTGAAATTTAATAATGTTAATAATTGTTTTTTTTTTAATTTCTAGAAAACCAATGCAATAAATTGGCCAACACAATGGAAGCAGCCATGAATTTCGATTCCAACAGCAACGACGAATACAAGTTTGAGGATTCAGAATTGAATGAAGAAGTAGCATGATTAAAAATGGAAATTATCCGTTGTTTTCATTTCTCCTCTATTTTTTTTGATATTAAAAAAAACTTTACAATACTGTTTATTAGAGTTCAGTTCATTGGCAAATTTATGCATGACAGCTGCTTCACTTTTATTAAATTGGGTGTGACAAGTCAATTTTATACGATTGTTGACAGCTGTCGATATTTTGTTGGCGTTTCAATTTCGAAGTTTTTACGGTTTTATTTATTTATTTTTTTTTAATTTAATTTTTAAATTCGATTAACAGTGGTTAAAAGTTTGTTACATTTATTCACAGCGTTGGTTTTGGAGCGATAAAATTGATTTCTCGTTGCCAATGCTAAGATGAGAATGCTTTTAAATTATGCTTTGTTTGTTTGTTTATATTGAATTTACTATAAAAAAATAATAATTTTATTATTATTATTATTATTATTATTATTCAGATGAGATGTGGAATATTTTTCATTTTCACACAGTTAAGTCGGTTGCAAATGGGCGGTGTTTGGGTTATTGAGCTGTTGAGTGATTCATGTCACATGACGGATGCCACTTTTTCAATGACACGGGTCCGGCTACTCTTTTTCACTTATGCTTTCCTTTTGCATTTTATATGCTTGCACCAGCCGCCGCCAACTGGCAGCCAGCAGGCTGGGTAGAGCGTGGAACTTTCGTAGCGGCTGTGCTGGTGGCGCTGAGCGTTCCTTTCTCTTTCTCTCTCTCTCTCTCTTAATTCAGCAGAACAATTATATTTGCAAGCTAAGTGTTTGTGGTAAGTTTGTCTCTGATTGTTCCTGCTTTTATTTAATTTAATATTAATCTAACAATTATTATTCATGTTTGTTTGGGGTTGTTGTTGTTGTCGATGATATTGATATTGTCATTTCATTATTTTCTTCACTTTTCGGAACATCAATGACGTCAATTGGTAGCTTGGTTTGTATGCATGCATGCATGTATTTGTGCTCTTTCTGTTGCTTTATTTTTCTTTTTATCTATAGCTTTTTTTAAAATATTAATTTGAAAATGGATTAAATTCATCTTTTTGTTTTGGGGTTTCGTTGAAAATTTCTCAAATTTGTTCAGTGTCAATTCAACTGCTGCTATACTAAATTTGAAAGCATCAATATTTTGAAAATTTTTTTTAACAGCGCAATCAGTGTATTATTATTTTATACGTTTTTTGTTAAATTTTCACTCAAAAAATGTTTAATTTAGCATTTTATTCAAAAATAAAATTCATTTTTGTGTCAACACTTCTTCATTATCGAGGTATGCGTGTGATTTATCTTTTTTTCAAAAATATATATTTTTTGTATACAATAAAGTTATATATTTTGGTATATTTTTGCGGTGAAATTTAATTTTTATTCTGTTTATTTTTTTTGAATAAGATTTGAAAGAAGTATAAACTTTTTTTGTCTCCGATGTAGTGGATATTTTCCTATAGAGAAGCAAGTCCGAAAGTTGTGTCCACCAGAGAGCAAGCTAAATTGCTCTTATGCTCTAATAAATTGCCGTTTTACTTCAATTGGGTTGAAGCATATTAACGAAGTGTTGACGCAGTTGCTCGGCTCTTCTTTTTATTACTGGGCGCAAGGAGATCACTACTAGCTCGTTGTTTTCAATTTACTAAAATTCTGAAAATATCATCATAAAATGCAAAATAAATAATATTTCAGATATATTTTTAGTGATAATTTTTATTTTTTTTGAAACAAATTATTTTCATTCATTTCAAACAAGTTTACCATCATGACTGACTATATGAACCTGCAAATTATTTTTACTATACATCTGAACAGTTGAATGTGTTGTATTGGGTGTTGTTTGAAGTTGGTTTAGAAAATACAATTCCACTGCGTGTGTTAATTTCTTCTCAAACAGAATCGATTGTTCATCGTTTTAAATACTTTGGTAAGTGATGTGATTGATTAGTATTTATTTTGAACAATAGAAGCATTTTCAACATTCGGTCGTCGCGTTCATAATGGCGCTTTTTTGTCGTTGATAAATAAAAAAACATTGAATTAATTTTTAATTTTATTTTTATTTAAATTTCAATTAATCCACAAATTATTATTAAGATTTCAGTTCAATTGGGTTGAGTAATTTATTTACTTATTAATGGAGACCTGTCGAATATTTATAGCACTGTTAGTTACCAGTTTTTACAGTACGCCAGTGCCGATTGTCATCACAAGTTTCGTTTTTGTACGTAATTAAAAATTAAAATACTATTCAAGTGTTGTGTTATTTTTTTTGAGCGTAAGTTGGACATTTAATTACTTTTGCATTATTTATTGAAAGTTTGAATAAGTGTAGTTGAATGATAAAAAATGACACGTGTCAAATTGCTACTGGCAACAGTGGAAACATTGATTGTGCTTTAATTGTTTCTCATTCTGTAAGCAATTCATTAATCAGAGATTTTGTAATTGTTGTTGGTTTAGTTTTCAACGTGTTTGATTTATTCAACTTTATATTCGGTTGTTGTTGTTGGTTTTTTTTAAATTTGAATGCATTTCAAATGAATGAACGAATGAATGAAATTATTTTCTGAACAAGCAATTTTGTTCATTAATTGGAAAGGTAAATTTAAGAATTAATTAATTAATTAATTAATTAATAATTTATTTTTGATTTTGTAAATGTAAAAATTAATAAATGAATAAGATATACTGTAAGTGAAATGAAAAATAAAGCAAAAATGTTTTTCTTTTGAAATGTGGTGATTTTAGTTCGTCATTCAGGTGATGTTCAGGTTTCACCGCTCATTTTATTTGAATAATTTTTCTTATTATGTTGTATTTGATGCCGCTCGTTGGAAGAAAAAATTTCCATTTGAAAATTTAAAATTGTGGAATATTTTTTCTTTTTTTTTTTTATTTTGATTTTACCTCACAATCAGTTGTTGAGGAGAGAGAAATTTTGCATCTGCACTTTGGCCAAAACTGGGCAACTATTCAATTTGGCAGGCGAAAAATGAATTCAGGCAGTACAAATGTTCGGCTCGGTTGTGCTTTTGAAGATTGAAATCGATGATTGGACTGGAATTTTTGAATAAAGAATGTGAGCTGCGACAGGATGAAATCAAGATCAGAATTTTGCAAATGTGTCAATTCTGCTTGGGAATGCTTCTAATCAACACTAGCCACCTTGCCGTTGGGTTTTCAGCATCGGCAAGGTGTCATGGAAAATAAGATTTCTCCTTCTCAAATCCACCAGTTTGTGACAATGGAGAATCATTCCAACTTGTTCTCTTTATCAAGATGTTGCTCAAGGAGGTGCAACGTTGCCGAACATCATCACACAACTGGATACAATTTTTTCTTCTTCTTCTTCTTCACAATTTTCAACATTATTCGGATTATTCACTCCAATGACAGCAAACTGAAGCCAATTCAATTGTACCATGTACAAGCCTGTTCGTTGTTGGCATGGTGATTTTTCATTTGCAGTCTTCACACTGATGAATGGAAAATTCAATTTTTGTTCCATCCGTGTGGTTGTTGTCCGTCCAAGCTTCACCGGATTAATATTTTAATCATAGTCATCATTTGGCTGCACTACTGTTGCATGCAGTTGGTTAGTTCATCGTCGATGCAATGAATGAATGAATGAATGAATGAATGAATGAATAATAATAATAATAATAATAGTATACTGGCTGAGCAAAAATCTTTTTAATTTTCCATAATTTTTGCATTATTCTCATTTGAAAATTTTTTATCCGTGAACGTGAATAATCAAATTGATCAATCAAAGGTAAGGATTGTGTTTTTCTCTTCTTTTTTGAATTTTCTGTAGTGATAATTCGGAAATGTTGGTCTTTTAGGCATGGTAAACACTTTACTAGTTAATTGGTTGTTTTTCTTTTTCTTATTTATTTAAATTGATTTCAGATGAAATTTGATTTAAATTTAGATAAATTGATTTTATAGAGTGATAAAATTGAAGAATATGAAATGTCTTTTTTTTCCTCAGATTTTAAATAATTGAACATTTTTTGGTTTGCGTATTGGTTGCATGTGCATTCACAGAAATTGCAAGTACTGTCAGTTGACGCTACTTTGAACATTGGTTTTTTTTTTATATATTTTAACGGTTGAATGCTTCTACGTTTACGCATTGTTAATAGACGTGAGAATTTTCAATTTCGCCTGATTCATCATCTCAGAATAAGCAAACTGCATTTGGAATTTGAACAAAATTTTCTTCTAACATTTTCAATGTTCAAATTCTTTTTAGTTCATTGTCTGACTCCTGGCTGCATTTCTCTTGTCGACATATATTATTATTATAATATTTATCTAATTTGCATTGATCAGATGTAGAGTTTTGTCGTTGGAAATGAGAAAAATGATCGTTTTGTTCGTTGTTATTCTGGGCTTTTTTATGCCCATTTGGACGTAATTGAATCTGTCGACGCAGCACGGCTTTTCTCAGGCTAAAAGCATAGGTCGAAAGTTGAGAAGTGAACCAACTCTGAGCGCGCGTATTCAATCAGAAATAATGAATGCAAATATATTATTGAATGTAGAAAAATTGAAATTTTTTCATCGATTGGAAAATTGTTCGATGTTCATTGATTTTGGTGATTGTTTTTGAGCAACAATTTTCAAATTCACTATGAAAGAAGCAATGAAGAAAACATGATATCAGCAACAAGTTTGTTGTTCAGAAATAATGCTTTCTTGTTTTGTTGATTTTTCAATATTCAAACTATACAATGAATGGCATTTCTAAATTTAGCGGTAATTTTTGAATATTCAAATTTATCTTTAAAAAAAAATATCTTTCTCGTCACACGCTTTGCATGCTAACAGTGAGTGTTAAGCGTGAATGAAATTAACAAGCGTGTCGTTTGTTGAAACGATCGTGTTTAATGGAGTAAATTGGCGGCCGAAGGCCCAGTATGACGACAATTCGCATTTCATAATTTACCGTTTACAAGCGCCAACAACTAACTGCTTGGAATATATTTCCCCGGAGTGCTGCCGAGTATGGAAATCGATCGTCGGTTTTGGTGATCCGAAAAAAATATTGTCTTTTTTTTATTAAAAAAAATTCCAATGATATATATACATATCTATGCAAGTGGTGTTTGTTCACTTTGATGTTGAGTTATGCAGTATGTTTTTGTTTTATAGTGAAAAATGGGAAAATATTTATTTTCTGAGCAGTTTTTTTTTCTTTTCAAAATTGTTGCTTCAGTGATTTTTGAAATTGAAATTGACAACAATTGAATGCATGCAATTGCCGATTGTCCAGCTTGATGACGTCGTAGATTGTTCGATTTGCTGATCGTTGTGAAAGCAGACAATATTCTCTAGCGTGTGTACGGTTTACCAATTTGCAGCTTTATCAACATTGAACTCTGCAAATAGCTGCACCGCATTTCGGTCGTGCTTTGGACCGGAACTCGGCCAGCGTGCATGCCAACACGGCACAAACATGACAACGTGGCTGTCGTCGTCATACAGTATGTTGTAAAAGAAAATTAAGTATACAGATTTTCTTCACAACGTTTGGAAAATTTATTTTATAAGTTGTTTGTTTGTTTTGTTTTGGTTTTTTTTGCTCTATTCAGCTCGAAAGTTTTCAATTGTCTGCTTTTCAATTGAAAAAATTTTTTCACACAATACTGAAAAATGCATATGTGTATGAGAAGGGATCAACGAACCGTTTAGCTGGTCGTTTTTGCTTGAATGCTAAGCTGACGCTTTTCTCAGAAGAAATAATATTATTAACTAGCGATTTATTTTTAGCAATCTATTTCCAGCGTTTTGACGTAATAATATGTGTAATGCTAACTTGACGAGACGTTTGAAGAGATTTTTGTTTAATTGAGAAAAAAGAAATGTTATTTAAGCAAAAAATTTCAACATTATTCAACTAGACCGTTGGTCATTTAGTTGTACAAACGATGCCGTTGGCTTTTTTGATTTCACCGTTTTTTTTTTGATTTCATCACGCATAGAAAAAGCACTGGTCAGTATCGTTAGATGCGATCGATTGTGTGGACATTGATTATATTGAATGAAGAAAAAAGCCTTTGATTAACAACTTCTTCAACACAGCACGGCACGCAACTTCAGAGGCAAGGTTTGAATGCAAGCGTTGTTATTGCTGTTAAGTGATTACTTTTTTTCTTTATTTCAATTTTTCTTTTCGTCACACCTGCGGTGCAGGCAATGCTTTGGCTTCTAATCCAACAACTAGCGTTTCTATTTTCCCACTGTATAATTAGAAGATAATTATTGATTATTTGAATATTCGCTTGTGATATATATATTTGTATATATATATATGCATGTGGTGATTTGATGATGATGAGCGCGGTTGTTGTCGCCGGATTGATTTCACTGTCGAATATTGCGTGCGTGGTGTTTTTCCATCACACCCGACATTGTCTACTCCAATTATATTACCTTACTGTTGCAGAGAAAATTTTATTACTTTATTATTTTTTTTCATACGTAATTTCGTAAAAAAATTTTTTATAAATATGCATGAAAATGATACTTTCAAACAATATCCTCTTAATTAATTTCAAACATTACCTGTGGTTACGGTAAACACGCACACGCCAGTGTGTGTGTGCGTATATATAACTAGTGAGATGAGATGAGATGAGATGTATAAATTTATGTATAGCTTTCCAAATCGATCGGTGACAATATAATATTATTTTTATTTTGTTAATTTCAATTTTCTTTATTTTCAATTTTGAAAAAAAAAAGATAATTTCCAACGTTATTATTACAATGATGAAAAGTGATCATTTCTGTAAGGTCAAGGACTGACAATAAATGCGGACAAGTAAATAATTATTATTAATAAATGACAGTTGTCCAGTAGTGTACTGTTGAAAATGGAAATTGAATTGCTGTCATTTTTTGTTTTGTTGTGCATGCATTTTGTTGGAATTTGCTTTACAACCGTATGCATATGTCGATGTTGTAGAATTTTGTTGATCGCTTGATATTTTGATTGGTTTTATTTGATAATTGGTCGCATTTCTCTGTTTCCGTGTTTGTTCTTCTGTCAGCAGCAGTATCTGTCTGTCTGTCTGTCTGTCTGTGAGTTGGTCGGTCGAGTTTGATTGCA
Organism: Trichinella papuae; assembly: GCA_001447755.1. Classification (NCBI taxonomy): domain Eukaryota; kingdom Metazoa; phylum Nematoda; class Enoplea; order Trichinellida; family Trichinellidae; genus Trichinella; species Trichinella papuae. The sequence continues at coordinate 188,754 of JYDO01000044.1, read as the reverse complement.
ATATTTACACACACATTTGCTTGGCTAGCAGCAGTTTTGCTGGTTACAGTTGTCGGCTGAGCTTTATCTGTCAAGGTTTGGTGGGTATGCTTTTGTTGTTTTGGTCAGTTGTGTTCATGTTTGCTGAATCGATCGTTCGTCAACGCACATCGCACAATTCGCATCTCATCTCATTTCTTGGTCGAGATTCAGCTTAACGAATCCTTGTCTGCCTATGTCTGTGTATGTGTGTATGTGTATGTATGTGTTTTACTGCTAATTTTTAAGCGCGTGTTTGATAGCCATCGTTGCCGTTTGAGAGTACAAGCTAGTCGGTTGAAAACTGACCACGCCCAATCCGGTTTGCCTTGACGAGTTCTGTCTATAATACCCAAGTTCAAGCATCAGTAAAACGGTCGTCATCAGCTTGATTTTCATTGGCTTGTGATTTCAGCGTCCTCTGTCTGCTGGCATTCGCTATTTTCTGATCTTTTAAATTTTATTATTTATTTTTATTATTATGATTTCAAATCGTATAAATAAGCTCAACGTAGACGTAGACGTAGTTATTATCGTTGTTGTTGTTGTTGTTGTTAGATAATTATTTACTTGCTGTTGCTGAAAATGACAGTGAACAACATTCAGTTCCACTTTTACACTAGCGCGCAGCCAGTTTTCAGAAGCTGACAAGCAATACGCGACGACGATTATTATATGCGAATGTCTTTTTTACAAACGTTACCCAATTGTTGTTGTTCTTCAATTCAGGTTGGTCTCGTTGTAGAACACAAATTGGTGACACCAGTGCTGCTGTGTACATAGATATATACCCATATCTATATCTATATATATAAATAATTTTTGTCACGCATAACAAGTACGGATAAATTGAAAGAGAAGCATGCAAGCAAACGACGAAAGTAACGCTTCGTCCAGAATTCGAGCCGAGCAAGTGCCTTTGGTAGATAAGACCAGCAAGAAGGATGCAGCGGCTCAATACAAACGTGAAAAACATCAACTCGAAGATCTCAAGCAAGAGATGGAAACTGACATGCATCAGATTCCAATCACCGAACTCTATTCTCGTCTGGAAACGAATCCGAATGCAGTTAGTATTTATTAATTAATTTATTCATAATTTTCCATGAGAAATTTTGTTCAATTTATTATTTTTTTCAGGGTTTGTCGAGTGAGGAGGCGAAACGAAGATTAGCACGCGACGGTCCGAATGCGTTGTCACCACCGCCACAGACTCCGGAATGGATTAAATTTGCGAAAAATTTGTTCGGCGGTTTTGCCATTTTGCTTTGGATTGGCGCTTTGCTGTGCTTTCTTGCTTACGGCGTCGACTATGTCATGTCTGAAAATGCACTCAAGGACAACGTAAGTGGTTTGAAAGGGGAAATTTTCATTAATAATAATAATAATAATAATAACCGAAAATAAAACATATTATGAATAATTATTATTACGAGAGATGATCGTGAGCAAAGCAAAGCGTGAGCAAAGCAGATCAGCTAACAGCTACTTGGTTTTTCATCGATTGAAGAAACACTGGACGAGATTATTCATAGCTTGGAACTTGTGGGGATAGATGGATGATTCGGCTCAGTGGATCACAGTGGCGCAATTAAGCTTCATTATTGTCGAAGAAGTGAATTTTTGATCGTCTCAAAAATTAGCTGCTCTTGGCAGAAATTGATCCTCCTCCTCCTCTTTCGACTTGGACGATGTTTTCCAATGTGCACACTTTTGATTATGACACTCAAAATCACACTTTTATCATTTGTGATGAAAATTAACATTTTTTTGCCAGATATTTTGATGCAGAAAAATTTTCAACAACAATAATTGCTAATTTGAAGAAGAAGCATCTCGCTGGCAATTTATGCGAAAAAAAACAATCGACAAATATCATTTATTGAATTTACAATTTATATCGAATAATTATATTTTTATTGTACTCTTTTCACTTGTGCAATGGAAATTATTTCTTTTTTTCTTTCAGCTTTACCTCGGAGTGGTTTTGGCGGCAGTGGTCATTATCACAGGTTGTTTCCAGTATTATCAGGAGGCGAAAAGTGAAAAAATCATGGAATCATTCAAGCACATGGTGCCCAGTGTAAGTGGCTTTTTTTTTTTCAAATTTTGTTATTAACAAATCGTTATTATTAACATGCTGCATGTGTACAATGTGTATGAGAAAATGTTCCTGATATTTAATTGTTGTAATAGTTGTATAATTGATTTGATGCAATAAACCGAATAACCATCCATGGTCAAACTTGATGACGCAACAAGAAGTACACTTGAATGGATTTGGATGGCAGAGTTGTGTCAAGTTAAAAATTTTACTACTCATCATCATGAGAAGAGGGTTGTTATTGATCAATTGTTTATAATAATGTAGGTCAGTGTTGAAGCTTCACAATTCAGTATTGTACTGGTCTTCACATCAAGCGTGCATGTATGTCATTGTTGTGCATATGCTGCACAGCTTGTGTAAATTTCAAATATGGCTGCTAGCTGGTTATTGGTTTGTAATTACGCTCAACAAGGGGCATCTTGTCAAATGAGTGTAGTTGTATGAAATTTTTGTTTCGGTTTGGAAATTTTCCTGCTTGACTGACTTTATCAATTTATTCATTGACTCTCTCCTCCATTCATTGAAAAATTGGAAAACGCTTCAAAAAGGACATACAATGCTCACTCGTTGTTGTTCTTTATAGCTTTAAAACTGAGGATGCATCTTCTTTTCTTTTATTATTTTATTTTTATGAATTTGAAATTTAATCTGACACGATCGTGCAATTTTTGCCTCTTCACAAAGTTCAGCTATCGTCTTCTGCTATGCTTTTTGATTAACATTTACAACAATGGTTAATTGGATGTAAAAATGAGGAACAGATTCCAATTATTTTGTTCAGTTGATTTTCATTTAGATATTTTTTCTGAGAATTATCATCATTATTCATAGACTTTATTGTTTTTGCATTGTACATATATGCATATGTATGTAATTCAGTTTGCTAAAGTATGGCGAGACGGAAAATTGCATGAAGTGCCAACGGAGGAGATCGTCGTTGGGGATATTGTTGAAGTGAAAGGAGGTGATCGTATACCTGCCGACATTCGTCTCATCGTTTCTCATGGTCTGAAGGTGAGATATATTTTTTTTTGCATAATTTTCATCTGTTGTGGATATTTATTTTATTTTTTTAGGTTGACAATTCGTCATTGACTGGTGAATCAGATCCTCAGTCTCGCGTTACGGAATGTACTAACAAAAATCCACTTGAAACAGCCAATATTGCATTTTTCTCCACCAACGCGATGGAAGGTTTCCTTTTTGGGCTTTTTATTCTCCTCTGATTTACAATTGGTTGCAGTGTTGATATATGTAATTTTTTTCAGGTACTGGAAAAGGTGTAGTGATATACACAGGCGACAAGACAGTTATGGGACGAATTGCGCATCTAGCATCCGGTTTGGAAAGTGGTGAGACTCCAATTGCGAAAGAGTTGGCTCATTTTATTCATCTGATCACTGGTGTGGCCGTGTTTTTGGGCATCAGCTTTTTCATCATCTCATTGGCGATGGGTTATCATTGGTTGGACGCATGCGTTTTTCTGATCGGCATCATTGTCGCCAACGTACCCGAAGGTCTACTGGCCACCGTGACGGTGAGTACCGATGATTACGCGTTGCGTTGTTACATTGTTTGTTTGTTTGCTTGTGTCTTTCTTGTTCACTTTCTTTTTTCTACTTCAAAGGTATGCTTGACACTGACCGCAAAACGAATGGCCAGAAAAAATTGTCTAGTGAAACATCTGGAAGCTGTAGAAACGTTGGGTTCCACAAGTACAATTTGCTCGGACAAGACCGGCACGTTGACGCAGAATCGGATGACCGTCAGCCATGCTTGGTTCGATTTGAACACCATGCTGGCCGACACATCCGAACACCAGACCCAGGCTAAATACGATCTCAGTCAGCCGACGTTCAGGGCGTTGTTGCGCGTGGCTGGAATCTGCAATCGGGCTGAATTCAAAGCCAACCAAGATCTGGTGCCGGTGTTGAAGCGCGAATGCACCGGCGACGCCAGTGATATTGCACTGATGAAATTTGTCGAACTTGCAGAGGGTGATATTGGTGAGCTGCGGGACCGTAATAAGAAAGTTTGCGAAATACCGTTCAATTCGACCAACAAATTTGCCGTACGTCCAATGTGGAGTTTTTATTTTTTTTTGTGGAGTTTTTATTTTTTTTTAATTTTAATTCACAGGTATCCATTCATGAATCGGATACACCAGACGATCGTTCTTACAAGTTGGCGATGAAAGGTGCCCCGGAACGAATCATTGACCGATGCACGACTATCATGATCAATGGTAAAGAACAGCCGTTGACCAGAGATCATCGAGAAGCATTTGACCGCGCCTATTTGGAACTTGGTTGCCTTGGCGAACGTGTTCTTGGTAATGAGAATGGTTTTTTTTTCAAAACAACACATACTTACCCATAGCAGATTCAAATCATATTTTGCATAAATTAGTTGTGACACACGTTTCATCTTTTTCTTTTTTTGCTACTGCGCATTTAGGATTTTGTGATTATACACTACCATTGGAGAAATATCCACCGGGATTTGCGTTCAACACAACGGAAGTGAATTTTCCGTTGAGTGGTTTGCGATTTTTGGGTTTGATGTCGATGATCGATCCACCTCGAGCTGCTGTACCGGATGCAGTGGCGAAATGTCGATCTGCTGGCATTAAGGTGTGTGTTTGGAAAATATAAAAAAAAAAGAAAATGATAACCAACATTTGATTTGATTTGTAGGTGATTATGGTGACAGGCGATCATCCGATCACTGCCAAAGCGGTAGCGAAGAGTGTTGGAATTATAAGTGCTGAAAATGAGACGCCAGAAGATGTGGCGATGCGTTTGAACATTCCCGTTGAAGAAGTGGACGGAACCCAGTGCAAAGCATGCGTTGTGCACGGTTCACAGCTGCGCGAGATGACCAAAAACGAGCTTGACTTTATTGTCGGCCATTACAAGGAGATCGTCTTTGCCCGTACCTCACCACAGCAGAAGCTGCTCATCGTCGAAAGCTGCCAACGAAACGGCGCCATTGTAGCTGTCACTGGCGACGGTGTCAACGACTCACCGGCGTTGAAACAGGCTGATATTGGCATTGCGATGGGTATTGCCGGCAGTGATGTTAGCAAGCAAGCTGCCGACATGATTCTTCTTGACGATAACTTTGCCTCTATTGTTACTGGTGTCGAAGAGGGTAAGCTTTGTGATTTTTATTCAAATTTTTTTTAAATATATCCCTCTCTGTTGTTGAGAAAAAATACTACATTCTACACAAATTGTATTTATTTGTAAATCATTTTTTAGGACGGCTTATTTTTGATAATTTGAAAAAGTCAATCGCTTACACGTTGACTAGCAACATTCCTGAGATCAGCCCGTTCCTCATGTTTATTTTGTTGAACATTCCTTTACCGCTCGGAACGGTGACCATATTGTGCATTGACTTAGGCACAGATTTGGTAACTGAATTTTTCTTTTTATTTTTTTTGAAATTTAAAATCTGCAGCATCAAATGCATGTTTTTATCCATTTTTTCATATAACAAATATTTCTAGTGGCCAGCCATTTCTTTGGCTTACGAAGAATCTGAAGGAGATATAATGAAACGGCCACCGAGAAATCCACAAAAAGATAAACTGGTCAACAAACGTTTGATTTCTTTCTCCTACGGTATGATCGGTATGATGCAAGCTAGCGCAGGCTTTTTCACTTATTTTGTCATCATGGGCGACAATGGATTCTTGCCACTGCGTCTGTTTGGTCTACGTGATCAGTGGGATTCCAGGGCAGTGAACGATCTTGAAGATAGTTACGGTCAGCAATGGGTAAGCAAGACTCTGCTGTTGAAAGTTTTCGAAAAAAATGCAAAAAGGGCATGCTTGTGTTTTAGACTTATTCAAGCCGAAAAGTGCTCGAATATACATGCCACACGGCATTTTTTGTATCAATCGTCGTTGTCCAATGGGCAGATTTGATCATTTCCAAAACTAGAAGAAATTCTTTGATTCAACAAGGCATGAAGTAAGTATTTTTTATTATTATTTAAATTAAAATGTGTACCAATGTCGTCGCTGTGCATTGATGATTGTCATTGGCTTGTGTTGAATGATGGACGTTTGTGATGAATTCATTTTCAGCAACTGGACTTTGAACTTTGGCATTCTTTTTGAAACCGTGTTGGCCGCATTTTTGGCTTATTGTCCTGGTCTCGACAAAGGTCTTCGCATGTACAGTCTCAAGTAAGTGTGGTTGAAAGCAACACTGAATGCATATTTTTCTGCATTGTTGTTTGTTTGTTCATTTTTCAAATTTGAAAATTGTGTAATGATTAATTATAACTAGGCAGTAGGAGGGTGGATTAATCAAAATTAAATTGTCATTTTTTAACATTTTCCAACAATGCGTCGTACGCATTAAATACATTTGATTGTGCAATTTGTGTAAAAAAGAAATTCTGTTTTATTTTAGACTTTGGTGGTGGTTTCCGGCGTTGCCTTTTTCCGTGCTGATCTTCATATTTGACGAATCTCGACGAGCGATTCTTCGCCGCAGCAAGCGTGGTTCATTCGTAGAACGCGAAACTTATTATTAATAACCTTTACACTCTCATATATATATATATATATAATAAGTTGAAGATTTGATTTCGTTTTCTTTTTCCAACTTGATCAGCACTGACTGTGAAAGCGCGCTTGCACGACGACAATAATCTCACGCGCGATGATTAATTCTCAATGTTCCCTCCCCCTCCACACCCCCTTCCTCTTTCCCTCACCACAAATTCCCAACAACAATCCGTTGTAAAATTTTAGCAAAGTAATGGGCGGTGGCAGTTCATTTTATTTTTTCACATTTAATTCACGACTGTGTACAATTTATATAATACAACAGCACCACTGTGGATGAATTGAATTGAATTGTTTTTATCCGTTAACGGTTGAGGCATTTTGTTGCATTTCTCATTTTACGATTTGCCGTTGTTGAATGAAGTTAGTGTTTTTCTTTTCTATTGTCGTTCACAGTTGTGAAATGATTTTTATTCAATATAGAATATAGAAATAAAATCATAAATGAACAAAAAAACTGCGCAAAATTCAATCCGCAACATTACGTGAAAATTTCTTTGCCAATCGATGGTCGTGATGTATTTGTGATTGTCGTTATCAAAGGTGATTTTAAATATAGTGAAATTTTTTTTTAATATGAAAAAGCATGCTTAATCAATCAATCGATCAATCAAAGAGTATGTTTTCCATTAGCAGTTTAGTATAAAAACTGTTTTCAACGTAATTCTTTAACATGTGAAATTGAACTTGATCATCACATGATTAATACCATCTTTAAGTTGTTCTTGCATGTCAAGTAATAAAATTAATAGAGCACACATTGGAAAACAAATTGCTACAAAATAAAAAATTAAATGATTCCAATTAAAAGATGAAATTTTTATAAAAACATATGTGGTAAAATGAAATCTAACACAGATTTAATAACTGAAAATCAAATGACCAATCAAAGGAAGATCTTCAGAAAGATCTAATCCACTGATAGCGGTTTCTAGCGCTTCATTATGCAAATAACGATCGTCATAACGGTGCCTTATTATCAGGGCACTGGTTTGATTGACTTACGTGGCAAGTGGTAGCGTCGTAAAATGTTCTCTGAATTTACTATGGCGTTAAATAGTGGCTATAGACCGTTTACAATTGCTGAAAAATAATTCGTTTTTTGTAAGTGTGTTTTAATCATCTTGGAAATTTTTGTATACTTATTTTGTAAATGTTACCTTTTAATTAAAAAGCTGTTAATTATTATATTTTCAAATACAGCTTTCAATTTGGTGTAACTTTTACTAAGTGATGAAGTGAGAAAACTTTACATTTAATATCATTTTTGCAGGTATAGAGAATGGAGCAAAGAAAAAGTAAAAATGTAGATGACACCGTACAAAAATCCATGGACGGCACGAAGCAGATCAAAAGAAAACAAGAGGCATGTACGATTTCTTGTGTCTACTGATTCTGTAAGGCTGGGCTAGGGATGCTTCGAAAGGGTGCTTCAAATTCCTAACTTTAATTAAGTGCTTGAGTTCTAATATGTAATATATAAAATATTTCACTGTAAAAATATATATTTTTGGTTTATATAATGAGACTAAGTAAGAATTCATTTTTAAAAAAAGAATTTCTATCCCACGTAAACTACTTTCAATTTTATGCATCTAAATTCTCTTTTTCAATCATTTGAAATTATTCCATTCTAATACATTGCATTCGCTAGATTAGCGGTTCGCTGTGCATGAATTTTCAATGTTCCTAATTTCATGGCATTACGGTAGAATAATTCACATAAAAATCGGTTTCTGGGGCTACATTATGCAAATAAGGGTCGTTTGAAAATTGCCTTATCATCAGTAACGTTGCACTTGTTTGCTTGACCTACGTGGCAATCAGTAGCGTCGTGAAACGTTCTATGAGTTTATTTAAGGCGTTCAGTAACTATGGAAGTCCGTTTTTAATTGTTGAAAGTATTCTATTTTTCTCGTTGTGTTAATTTTTTAAGAAACTCTCTATATAATCATTTTGTCAACGTTATTTTTAATTGTTAATACTTTTTCAATTTCAAAATTCTTTGTTCATATTCTCAATTTTCTTATGTGATAAAGCGAGAAAATTTTTGATTTAACATTTAACATTCTTACAGATATGGACAATGAAGAAAAGATAAAGTGAAAACGCGGACGACACGAAGCAGATCGCGGACGACACGAAGCAGATCGAGGACGACACGAAGCAGANNTGTTTAACAGACATTGTTCAGGTCATACATAAGCTCAAAGGCAGACAAATTTAAATTGCACTCAAATTTGCATTCAAACTAGACAACGCCTATGTTTGAAAGGATAACATTCTTCAATATCTAAAAATATACCTTACTCAATAATTAACGTAGAAATAAACTGGGCAAATGCGGTTCATCGCTGCTGTTAGTCAAGACTGTTAACTTAATTCAACTTAAGATGAAGGCAATTTTCAAATAGCCCCTATTTGCATAAAAGTCAGACACTGCGCGCCTTCATAAGAGCGTTGGATATGCCATTTGAGGATGAATTATAACATAATATGTACAATAAATATTTCAAATGATTTGAAAAAAAATCGGATGCACTGTTAAATTCATCAAATGGGGAGTACTCAGAAATTCAGATATTACCTTGACAACTTGATATAATGTCATGATGATGTAAAATTTAAAAAACAATATAAAGTGATCATAGAATTGAATAATTTCTGTAGGAAAACAGCATTCTCCTGTCTTGCGTAATAGAAAACACTATGTGAAATTGAAAAATTCATGAACTTGACATTATGACGCGTTCTATTTGCCATCATCATATGGATATTTCGTTGTCCCTTTGTCTCTCACTATGACGCTTTCTATTCGTTGTCAAGATATAAAAGCTTCGCTGTCCTACTGGCTGTCACCATGACGCGGTTTCATTCCTCTTCATCATTCCCAAATTTCATTTTCCCATGTAGCATTGGCTATCACTAAGACGCGTTTTATTCGTTCAACTTGCTAGTACGATTCCTATATGAAATTTTCTCCTTCTTTTCCTCAAACTCCTCCAAATAATCCTCTCTTCTTTCTTCTCTCCGTGGTACTCCTTCCTATCCCACTTTTTCGCTTTCTTTAAATCTCTTTCTCTTTCTCCTTATGGCTCTCTCTCTGTTTCTTTAGCAGCCAACCTCCCTCTTAACTCCGTCACCCACCCATCACCCCCTCCATCCACCGGTTTCATCCCCGTAATCCCAACGATCTCTGACTACTGCGTTCATTAACGATAACGATAAAATGCATCATCGCTTTTAAAGTATTATTGATTCCTTAGTGATTCTCTTCCGTGTTTTTTCCAGTTTTAATAAAAGCGTGGGTCAGCAGTTCAAAATGCTAACACTGATAGCAGTAGGTACAAAGTTGGTGTATTACATCACTCGATAAGTATTGAATTTTTTTCTGGCAGCAATGGATTACATCAGCGCATTGGAGCAGGTTTGCAGTCACAGCGCTACTGCCGAGAACCATGTGCAATTAATCTGTTAATCAAAATAAGAATTGCACCTGAGCATCCGATAGTTACAGTAGTCAGTGTGTATACGTGTGTTGGTTTTATCTGTTAATTATGTGTTGTTCGTTGTTATTAAAGACCTTGATCTATAAGTGAGCAAGATCTTGAACGCCGTAAGTAAAAGCTTTTTTCATGATAATGGATTACGTCAACACCACAGACGGTTTATGAAGTTGTTGTCGATGCTGTCAACGTGCTAGTTTAGTTTGGCATCAACGCAATCATGAAATCAAGAAAATAAGAATATGTAAGTAAACAAATGCTTCTGTGATTACTGTAATGATTTGCATTAGTATAATTTGAACAACTCTGAACAAACAGTGAAACCAAACAAAACGCACAGTTTGAAATGATGCGCTTCCAGATTGACAAGCAATATAATATATATGCACCTTTTTGGGGTTGCTTTTGAAAAAGAGTGTCAGATATTGCGAAAAAATATCAAAACACTACAAATTTATTAACATTGTTTGCTGGCATCAATAAGTTAATTTTATTTTTAAACATGCTTTCTTGTTGTGGTTGGTTTCCCTGTTGCTGCCAAATTCAGTTTTTTAGCCAAATCACACGCATTTGCCCTTTTCTTATTATCACTTACAATTAATATTGATTGTTTCAGCTTTATTTGTTCTTATTATAATACAAACAAATCGATGCACGTTGTTTATCAGCAAAATAATGAACAGAATAATAATAATNAAATAAACGAAAGTCAAAAATTATTTCGACACAGGAAAGCAATTGCATACATTAATTTTGCTGCGTGAAAGACCAAGTACTGCATTATTTCAAAACTCAGCCATGTAGGTTTGTCGTTAACTTAATTAAACTATGGGATAACTTCACCCTTTTGAAGTATCCCTATCCCAAACTTACAGAATTGGGACCCATGGGGAACCGCATATACCGTATGTCTTCATTCCATAGTTCTGCTTCGTGTCGTCCTCGATCTGCTTCGTGTCGTCCTCGATCTGCTTCGTGTCGTCCGCGATCTGCTTCGTGTCGTCCGCGTTTTCACTTTATCTTTTCTTCATTATCCATATCTGTAAAAATGTTAAATGTTAAATCAAAAATTTTCTCGCTTTATCACATAAGAAAATTGAGAATATGAACAAAGAATTTTGAAATTGAAAAAGTATTAACAATTAAAAATAACGTTACCAAAATGATTATATAGAGAGTTTCTTAAAAAATTAACACAACGAGAAAAATAAAATACTTCCAACAGTTGAAAACGGACTTCCATAGTTACTGAACGCCTTAAATAAACTCACATAACGTTTCACAACGCTACCGCTTGCCACGTAGGTCAAGCAAACAAGTGCAACGTTACTGATGATAAGGCAATTTTCAAACGACCCTTATTTGCATAATGTAGCGCTAGAAACCGATTTTTGTGTGAATTATTCTACCGTAACGCCATGAAATTAGGAACATTGAAAATTCATGCACAGCGAACCGCTAATCTAGCGAATGCAATGTATTAGAATGGAATAATTTCAAATGATTGAAAATGAGAATTTAGATCCATAAAATTGAAAGTAGTTTACGTGGGATAGAAATTCTTTTTTTTAAGACGAAGTCTTGCCTAATCTTATTATACGAAAATCAAAAATATATAATTTTACAGTGAAATATCTTACATCTTACATCAAGCACTTAATTAAAGTTAGGAATTTGAAGCACCCTTTCGAAGCATCTCTATCCCAGCCTTACAGAATCAGTAGGCACAAGAAATCGTACATGCCTTTTGTTTTCTTTTGATCTGCCTCGTGCTGTCCATGGATTTTTGTACGGTGTCATCTGCATTTTTATTTTATATTTGCTCCATTCTCTCTATACCTACAAAAATGATATTAAATCAAAAATGTCTTCATTTCATCACTTAGTAAAAGTTACACCAAATTGAAAACTGAATTTTGAAATATGATAATTAACTGCTTTTTAATTTAAAGGTAACATTTACAAAATAAGTATACAAAAATTTCAAAGATAATTAAAACACACTTACAAAAACGAATTACTGTTCATGAATTATAAATGGCCACTATTTAACGCCATAGTAAATTCAGAGAACATTTTACGACGCTACCACTTGCCACGTAAGTCAAACAAACAAATGCCCCAATTACTGATAATAAGGCACCGTTATGGCGATCGTTATTTGCATAATGGAGCGCTACAAATCGGTTTTAGGTGATTAGAAATTTCTGAAGATCTTCTTTTAATTGGTCATTTCATTTTCGGTTATTAAATCTGTGTATTAGATTTCATTTTACCATGTATGTTTTTATAAAAATTTCATCTTTTAACTGGAATCATTTAATTTTTTATTTTGTAGCGATTTGTTTTTCAATGTGTGCTCTATTAATTTTATTACTTGACATGCAAGAACAACTTAAAGAACAAGAATCGTATTAACCATAGATTAGAAAGTTCTGCAAAAGTTTCATTGCAAACTACGCCGTATTTGTAAAATAAATGGCCTCTAAAGTTGTCACAATGCACAGGAAAGCAGCCCATCTGAAACTCTCTTGAAACGGAACCAGGATGCTTGCATTTCAGTAATGGGAACATTCTCGACATTTTAGTGAAGTATTCGTTGAAATTGTGAAGCATTGTGCAATATTTCGTTGTTTTGGGAATAAATATTTTTGATGATTGATCAAATTGTAATGTGGTGTGATTTGCTTAATAAATAGCATTATTATGCAAACTTTGCTGAGCAAAAAAATTATGCAAAAAATTGTTAATATAATATGCAAATATTGACCAAAACAGATGTGCTTAAATTTAAACACTAATGAGTGTATCAGTGAAATCAAAATGACGTCAACTGTCCATTAATATGCATTAAAAGATTTGCAAAATTGATTTATGAAATTTATCACCAACGTTCACATACATTGCATCAAATAATAGTCATTCAATAACTGTTTAATCAAAATATTTAGTAGTTGCTTACAGATTTGAATTTTCAACATTTATTTGTTCACACTGGGTTTCTGATAGCAGCTTACAACTTTCAAAACAGAACAGCCAATTTGAAAAGGAAGTAAGTACTTGGGACTTAAACACAGATGAACAAAAAGCAATTTACAGCTTTACAATGGATGGACTTTACAGTTTGTAAAAGTTTTGATGAGAAATGATTTTTCTGTTTACATTGTTTACAGTTGATATTTTTAGCGTAGCGTTATGATTAGAAAGTGAAGATTTTAAAGAATGTATCGCTGCTTTCCTCTGCCAGTGACTGCAATAACAGTTGTGTATATTGTGTGCGTATAGAGCATATTCAAAGCTGTCAATTCGATTTTCTAACCAAAGCAGAAGAAAACGTGCATTTATGATATTAAAGCACCATAAAATCTATATTCCGTTGGCAGGCCATGCTGTTGGAAAATCAGATTATTTTAGTACTGATTATTGGGTGAAAAGAAATCGATATTTTTTTGAAGGTTCGCAGTTTTGTTCGCCAAATATAAAGAGATAAGCAAGTTCTCCACAATATTCAGCAACTACATATTTCTTTTAGTAGCTAAATCAACAGTGCAGTCCTTTATTGCTAGTTCTGTATTGATTTTGTCGTCATCGGCTACAAGAGCTCTGATAAAGTGCAAGTCCTCCCTACATTTCTCTCCTTTCTTTCTCTCTCTCTCTCTCTCTCTCCCCCTCTCTTTCGCTCTCATTCTCAATATGTGTATGTGTGTGCATGTTTATGTATGTGTGTGTATGCGTATATATCTGTCGCTGTCTCTGCGTCTCAGTTTACTTTTCTCTCTTCATTCCTGTCGCCCTCCTCTCTCCTTTGAGAAGCAGGCAAGCTAGCTAGTAAATGCAGACGCTGTTTATGCTGTTCCACTTTAGCTGCTGCCAAATCTGAAATAGTTGTCAAGCGTTCAGTTTATCATTGTTTGTCTGCGTAGCCACTTGTAAAAGATCAAAGAAGCCAAAAAAACAAATCGCAAAAATCAAATACGATTGATTCATCTCCATATAACTTATTCATCATTTGACGGTAATGAAAGTTTTCATTTATTTTCTTAAAATGAACGACTGTTTCAATTTGAAAATTTTTTACCTTTTCTAATTTACTAAGCACTGATGAGTAACAAATCATAATGATCGCAATATTTTCGTATTGAATTTAAGATTCAGAAACTTCACGCATATAACTTAGCTTTGGGGACTTTTTCACATTTGATTAAGTAAGTAACCATTATAAAGTTAACCTTGAATCATCATACGAATAAATAATGGCATTGCTTCTAAAACACTTTGTTTAAACAATTTATAAGCAGATGTTGTACGAATCGATAAAATGACTTTGCTGAAGATGGTAAGCTTTCCGGTCTGTAATGCTTTTTAATTTCAATTGAATTTCCCTTGTTCTCATAGAATAATTTTCTTCAAGCAAACTAGTAAGAACTGCTCAAGAAAAGTATTCAATGTAAAGATTGCAAATTAAATTGCAATTAAATTGATACAAATCCACACAACATGTATTAATGCAGCAACGGTATGTGTTTGTGCATATAACAAAAAACAGAGTAAGTGGTTGAATGTGTGCAAAGTTAAGTTTAAAAGAAGAACAAAATGACCAATGATGCATGCGCATGGAAAACACTGAAGAGATATAAACTAGTGAAGATAATAAATAGCACACTTCTATCAACGCAACTTGCGCAATGATATTATTTTCTTGTGGAATTTATTGTTCAGTTTTTAACTACATTCGATTATTTAACATTACATTAAGAAAATGCATGCTGTTGACAATGAGCTGCCTCACCTTTAATAATAGTGAAATATGCCTCTGCAGTGTAGATCAAAACAAAACAAGCTGTTCCAATCAATAACTTATCAGCTACACAGCCAAATATGAGCGACTGAACAACTAGCTATAAACAGAATAATTCTTCGGCGTTATCGGCAACACAGGCCGTGTAAACAATATAATATTCAAAATTCATAGGCAAATTTGCAAGCCATTCAATTCAGCTTTGCTAAATCCGCTTGCTGAAACAAGGAAATGAGTTAGCGCAAATTTTTTTTTGCAATGTATAAATGCAGAACCGCGCGTTTGTATCATCAAATATAACGAAAGCAATTTTCTACACATTGAAATAATTCAATGAATTTCAAAATTGTGCTCAGATGGTGAGAGAGCACTGTACGAACCGTGATTCACATACTGCAACGGTAAAAAGAAGAGAATATTGCTCAATTTTGATTTATTATTTTCATTCAAGCGCAATTCCGACTCTTAACGCTTAAAATTAGTTTTATATAAATAGTGTTTTCAATAGGCGACGTAAAACATTTTCACTTAAATTCGTTTAACGAGTCTGAGTGCTCTTAAAAATCGATTGCTATTCACACTAAAAATGATAAATCATACAGATATAATTTCAAAAATTATCGATTAAATTTGACAATTATTCAATGCTGAAGTGAAGAAATTCATCAAAGCAAAGCTAAATTCAATTTTACTCATATGAATCGTTCTAGTGATACGATCGATGGCGCATAAGCGATTAAAAATGCAGAACAGAAAAAATTACAAACAATATTTCAGTATGCACATTTCAAATGACACGAGGTGAAATATTTGAAACAAAAAAAAAACATCCGCCACATGTAGTTTTAAAGTTCTTTTCTTTCAGTTTAATTTATTTCAACTAAAAGCATATTATCCCGTTCTGTGATTAAAAATTCATCGAATAAATCTCACGAATAAGCTTTTGTGAATCTTGTACATTTTATTTAGCATTATTATTTTAACATGATGTATAAAATAATCAAGATACAAATTGGGCGATAAACGTCAAGTTTCTTTTTCTAATTTTAAAAAAGAATTAATTATTGTAAATGTTGAAAGTTTTCCCTTGTTCTATTTCCCTTGCTGGAACAAAAAATGAAAAGCAGAACTTTTATGGGGGGAAGTATAGAAAATGTATTTTTGTTTTTGTTCAAATTTCCATATGTATGATGTTAGCTGTTGGAGAGAAACGAATTTTGTGCTCTTTTTTTCTTTCTTATCAGCTATTGAGCTGTATCATAAAGTTGAAAAGAAAGGAAGGAAAATTAAAAGTGGAAAAATTTTCTTGCAAAAATGCAATAAATTACATTGAATGCAAAGCAATAATATTGTAAGAAGAATTGATCACTCTGTTGAACAGTGCCACGCTTGTGGTTATCGTAAATAAACTATTGAATGTTGTGCTTGCTAACTATTGAGTAAACAAATTTCAAATTAAGCTTGCTTGAATGCAGTCATATTGCGCGTGTAATTGTTTTCTGATTGGAAAAGCTCACTAAAATAGTTCCCATTTGAAAATGCTCAGTTTAAGACAGGTTCGTTTTCGTTGACACAAGAGCAGTTTGTTGAAATAGAAAAAAAATTCCATGATCATACATACATACATACATACTATTGCAAATCAAATTCACTTATTGAAAGAATATATTGCAAGATCACCTGATCGCTGATTAGAAATTGCCTTTCAAAATCTCAAGACGTTCAATTTTGTTTCACATAAAATTATGAATGATGCAATGACGCAAGGTGATGCAAATAGGAATTTCTGCATCTTTTGCAAGCATTCATTGTGCGGTCGAAACTGTTCAAATTGACAAGCTTTTTGAAATTACAATTCCCAATTTTCAGTTCACTCGCACCTTAATGACGCAAAATACTGTATTTCAGTAACAATCGACTGACGACAACTGCAAATAGAAATAGATTTCACTTAAAAGCAATCGATACTTTTTCGAGGAATTTCCTTCTCAATGGGTGGTACAAGGAATATGAACAGCTACAATTCCACAATTCTGTAGGTAAAGTTCCTTTTCTCCGTCTTTCTGTTATTGATGAAAATAGCAAATAATTTATTGTTCATTAAAGAAAAAACAACACCTTTCATGCATAAATCTTTTCTTGGCTTAAAATATATTTCTACATTTATCATAATATGAATATATATATATATATCATCACACAATGCAGAAGAATGGAAACACAATGTCAAAACAACGGCAAGTGTTTTTGAAATTATTTCAGTTGTATGACTTCATCATAGCTAGCTAATAATAATTTCGAATAAAAAAAAAATTAATCAATGCTTTCGCACTGTTTGCAAAAGATGAGTTGACAAACACATCTGACGGATTTCAATTTCCTTTTTAACGATCATTTTATTTATTTCGTTAACACAAGCTCCTCTCCAACTAGCTTTAGCAAAAAAAGAACAACACATCATTGCCAACAATTTTCAAAGATGACAAAATTTAATTTTGTCATCTTTGAAAAAAATTGACATACGGAAGCTTCAGTTGCGTAGGCGTTTTAAACAGCTTCTAGTAATGATGCATAATTTCTAGTTGTTGCAAGTTGGAATGTTTTTTGGAAAACTTTAATTAAAATTTAAGGCAGTACTTAGTCATCATTTCAGCATCATTACTTTGGAAAATATATACTTTAGCAAAGTGAAATGAATCTAGCATGAATGATTAATGGGAAAAACAGACGAGAAACACTTTCTTGTAGTTTATAATATCAAGATGATGGATTTTTTTTTCGAAAAGTCATGAGAGATTGTCAGTTCACGTGAAATTGTTATTTTGTTCAATATCTAGCGTTCACATGGAAGAAAATTATTGCACTTCCACGGAAAATGTCGATATGTCGATGTTCATCGAGTGGTAAGTGCACGTCAATCTGCAGATGTGATGCCGTTTCAATGAACAAATTATCCATTGGCTAGCAATTCTCATTCTGAAAGTTTCGATTTTGTTTACAAGCAAAAAGGCAAAGCAGGCTGAAAATTTTCAACCATTCCATAATCGATTGTCAAATTGCCATTGCGTAGCTTTATTTTCTCAGCTAACTTCTTCAATGTAAAAAGTTCATCACGTCTCAGAAACGACTGTCGCCTAATGTTTGCATGGGTGAAAAATTTTGCACGCTTTATAAAATCTAATATTTCTTTCCTTACAAATCGAAAACCTCTTCTGCGTTTTGTACTGCTAGCCTTTGCTGGTAAAAAGAAAGATGATTGGTCAGCAGGTTAGCAATGTATAGTTTCTGTCAGTACTTGTACATTTTTTTTATCTTGCAAATGAAATAGCATCATCAATGAGAGAATCTATTGTCGATTTTCGCTATTCAAACATTTTCGTCATCTACAATAATAGTTGTGTGAAGGAAAAATTGCTGATCTCTTGTTTGCTTTTTTCAAAGTGAAAAAGAGTCCCATTGAAATGGATGATGAAATAATGAAACAACAATGGTTGCTTTTT
The DNA here is from genome assembly GCA_001447755.1 of Trichinella papuae. Lineage (NCBI taxonomy): Eukaryota > Metazoa > Nematoda > Enoplea > Trichinellida > Trichinellidae > Trichinella > Trichinella papuae. Next base: position 170,240 of record JYDO01000044.1, on the reverse strand, counting down.
CCACAAGCTCAAACACATTCGTTGGTGTTTTCATACAATAAAAATACTTGCTTCGTGGTCAATTTTCTATCCATCTACAAAAAGCAACTGTCCTGAAAAGCGTCACGTCTACCGTCTGAAAAATTGCTAAGAAACAAATGTAAGCAAATTTATTCTCCATGAATCACTGTTGAAACAGCTTTATGAGAGTCTTTCAAATACGCTGATAAATAATGCATTTTCCGCACCAAAAAAGCGTCATCAACGAAATGAACAGCTCGATGACGTGACTGTGACATATTTTGCATGTTTGTTGGCAAAAGATTTTTTTTTTAACCATCAATCGTATAAAGCAGATGCAGACTTCATTGTGAGAGCACATGATGCGCAGGCGACTTGATTCGAACAGATTGCTGTGAAGTGATTATTGCTTTGATGAAACTCTCATCCGGTAAAAAGTACAAAATACCCGAGAAGCCAACAGTGAATCAAGAATCGTCAACCCTGCCGCATAATTGAGTTTCAGAATAATAAGTTCGCTCTTCCGCGAAGCAACAACATTCCGCGAAGCCAACTTACCACAAGTCGATATTTAAAAATTTTTTTGTCATTTATACAGGCTGCGAATATTCCTCAAAGAACAAAATCATGACCGGCAAAGGTAATAAAGCAAATAACGTTCCTGCTGAAGAAGAGGATGACTTAGCAACCATCCAATTCAAGACCGCTCAAGTGGTGGATGAGGTAATTTGACAAGTGATTATGTAAAATATATTCACTCACAGTTGTTTTAGTCTCTGGAAAGTACGAGGAGAATGCTGGCAATGTGCGAAGAGGTAGACATATTTCGAATTGGTGTAACTTGTAATGGTAATTTAAGAAATAACACACCGAAATCTAATTTCAGAGCAAAGAAGCAGGCATCAAAACGTTGGTCATGCTGGATGATCAAGGAGGCAAGCTATCTTTCGCTTATAATAAATAAATAAATAATTAATTAATTAATATGCAATGTGCTTCTTTCTCGCTGGATGGAAAACTGTTCCTTCTTTTTTAAAATTAATTTCAAACATTTTGATATCAATGACAAGCAACACCGCATATAAACACCAACTCAACTGGTCTAACAACAATGTGTTATTATGAAATAGATTTTGAAATTAAACAAATCATTTTAATTTAACGACAAGCAGTTTAGCTGAAGATAAAAATTGAAATTAATCACATTTTTCAATGAAGCAAAGTTGACCGACTTATTTTCAGAGCAACTCGAAAGAACTGAACAAGGACTAGATACAATCAATGCAGATATGAAAGAAGCAGAAGAACACCTTAAGGGAATGGAAAAGTGTTGCGGTTTGTGCATACTGCCCTGCTTCAGGTAAGCACACGTCATGCGCAAGAAGGTCCAGTTTCCCGTACGCGTTTCAGCTTTTTAAGGGTGGATGATTTTGAGAAAAATCCCGAATACGCAAACACTTGGAAAAAGGACGATGACGGAGGTGTAATCAGCGATCAGCCGAGGATAACTGTCGGTGATTCAGGAGCTGTTGGTGTCAGCGGAGGTTACATAACCAGGTTTGTTCATTTCAGTTCGAAATCAAACAGACTATTGTAAATGTGCTTGACAATATGAGGATATAAAGTTTTCATGCATGACGCATAAAATAGAAAGAGAATGAAGAAAGTTGTCTCATATGTTGTTGTTCATTCGCGTTACCTTTATTTCTCACATATCGATCGAATTTGACAATTAGCATATTTAGGATTACGAATGACGCGCGAGAAGATGAAATGGATGAAAACATCCAACAAGTGTCAAATATGGTGGGAAATTTGCGAAACATGGCCATCGACATGGGTACTGAAATTGGAAATCAGAACAGACAGCTAGATCGCATAGAACAAAAGGTAAGTTAACAATGACAATTGCACGTTTCTAGGTTAAACAAAACCCCCGGAGATAAAAGCAAAAGTGTATATATATACATATAATGATCCATTTGCCTTAAAACTTGTTAAATAATTGCAAAATAGAAGAATAATCTTTTCAGATTTTCATTTCTTCATTTCATTCAAGAATATATAGATAAAAAGAATAGGTGTTTAAAAAAGCAGCAATAAAAAATAAAAATGCTCATGATGCAAAATCAAGTCATTATTCTCTTTTTATAAAAGCTATTCTTTACAAATCTGTTGTGCTGGTTGAATGAATTATTTACACAAACAAACAAAAGTTAAAGCTCTATTGTTGTTGTTCTTCTTCTAATTATTATTCATTATTGATGCTTGTAGGCGCTATCAAATCAAGATCGCATCAGCGCTGCCAATCAAAGAGCAACGAAAATCATTTCAAAAGTTTGAAAAATAAGCACTGATCATCATCATTTACGTGTTTTCCCAATGCTAACAGTTCCGCTTGCCCAGTTCAACGTTAGATTTTTGTTTTCTTCCTGATCTCTTCGGAAACAACTGTGAAAATGAATAAAATTGACGCTCCTTTTGGTCCAAGAAAGCTCGTTTGTGCAAGAAACAATAAAATAAAATAAAATAAAATAAAACAATCCCTTTTTCCTTAACATTATTACTGTACTGAAGGTTCTTTTATTCTCAGAGCTTCTTCTATCCTTCAATTGTTCAACATCAATATTAGCTCATAAAAAAATAAGATAACAACTACCCTTTCTTTTTTCCTCTTTAACTTACTCTCAAAGTAACCGCTCGCTCTTTGATTATTGATTTGCTTGCAACTGTTTGAAAATAAGCAATATTTGACGCAAAGACCCTTGCCTAGATGGATTTGTCGGTAATTTTTATGAGCTTATTGATTACCTGCACTGCGTTTTCTATATGTGCTGATGTTGTTATTGCATAAATAAAGAAATTGGCAAAGCTAAGACATCCTAATTAAACTACCAGTAAAAATAACAACAATAAAATAATAAACACCAAATAAACGCTAATAATAAATAAATAAATAACACTTACCTTGCACACAAACTGCAATCAATTACATTAATAATCGTCATTAGCCAGAGAGCATCATAACACGGTTAGTCGACATTCAAGCCACTACAACAACAATTCAGAAATTCATTTGCTCATGCTAACACAGCAAACAACGTGCAAAACAAAAAAATAAAAATAACAAATGCATCATACTAAAAAATGCTTTGTAAAACAAACAAAATTGACGCGTTATGTATATAATGTTTATTTCTTCCACTAACGGTATAAAGACATTTTATTACAAAAAACACCGTATGCAGTAATTATTATTATCAATATTCATAGCCAGTCATGTTAATTTGAACTACAGGAAAATGATCTTTTTGACTTTTCGGTTCATCATCGCTGGATGATTCATCGTCAGCAACAGCTCCAGAACTCTGTTTACTCAAGCCCATTTCCTCCGGCGTAAAATTAATGCGATAACTGAAAATTAACAAGCGACATTTCGTTGATCGTTCGAAAGTAATTTTCTTAACAATCATTGAATAAATATACCCTTCGTGTACTTCTTTCGCCACATCTGCATCAATATCTGGCTTGTGAGTAGCTGGTGCTTTTTGCAGACTCTTTTCCGGTTCAACGACCGTTGGGTCGACGACTGCATCCATGTCCAATTCCGTAGTTTCTACGTAATCGATATCCACCTAGAAAGCATAAACGAAGTTGACATCTTTGCCATGCACTCCTCGCATTGTATCCTTAGCTCATACCGTGTACGTGTACTTGGAAAGGTAACGAACCCATTTTTCAATGTGTTCTGGATCTTCGTGCTGATCCACCGCTACAGAGCGAACGACGGTATTGCTAACGGTCGCAATTGGCATCGTAAATTCCACATCACACGTCGGTAAAAACGCTTCAGGAATCATATCAAATGAAGTCAACTGAAAACAACAGCGAAGAAGGTGCGTTTTGTAGGCTCCTGAAAAGCCACCGCATATTTTGGTTGAATACAATCAAACATGCAAAAATATTCATTGACTTACCGTGATGTTTTTCCGGAAGCCTGGGGATACGCCAAACCAGTGATCTGTACACGTGTTCGTATTTTGCATCACCGATAGCGACTTCCATAATACTCGACTCCAACTGCTGCACTATTCCAATTAGTCGATCTTTGATATTCTGAAAAATTATTACTGTAAAAACGAGAAAGTTTTCATTCAACAATAATTAATTTTCATCTCACTTACTTGAAACCATTTCATTCAATTTGCAAAAGAATTGATTTAAAAATGTTTCACAAACTCAAATTTAAACTTTGATGAATGAAATTTTATCCATTTATAGCTTTAATTAAAAAAAAAATTTCTCCATAACTATACTTATTCTTCAGTCCTATTTTAGTAAATTGAAGTCAAACGATTCGTGAAGAACACAACTAGAGAGCACTGCACATATGAAAAGAAAAACAGCACGTCTGCATTATACTTTATGTTGATATTAGATCGGCAGAGAATTTACATACTATTATTCATCATCAAAAATTGAATACCCACGGAAAGTGCATATGCTAAATAAATAAATAAATAAATGCAAGTTTATATGACAAAAACTACACTCAATGCGCAAGAGTTCGTGACAATGCACGATGCAAGTTCACAATAAAGAGCACTCAATGGCTTATAGCAATGGAAAAGAAAAAAGAGAAAAAATGGACTATGTGCATTAATTAAGCATTATTTCAAAAAAAGTTCCATCATTCTAAATTGCACATCACCTTCACTTTGCCAGGTCGACGAACTTTCGCATGCACAGATCCATAGCCCCAATAGCGTTCTTCACGAAACAAATATATCCAAGCTTCTGGTATTGGAAAACGAATCTGAATATCTTCACATGGTACTTGTCGAGCTTTGCGACTTTTGAAACCTGTGACTAAGCATTCGATACGGATTTCGATCTGAAAGTAAATAAATTTTTACAATCAAAAAAAACATAAACCAACACTGAACAACCAACCTTAGATCCAACAATTTTCATGGTAGCTCCAATACGCAAAGGCAATTCACGGTACCTCGGTGGTCGAACGCGAAAACGAAAAACTTCGAAAAAGCAAGCGTCCAACGGTTGCAAGCGTATCACATGTTCACGTTCGTAAGTATCCTTGTCAACACATTCGTGCAATTCACACTGTTCTAAACGAATCCAACGGTCGGTGTGCATTGGCATGATGTCCTTCCGGCGAACCACCTCGAGCCCTTCGCGACGTCGATCATTCAAGCCAATCTCCACCCAAGGCATACCGCTGACAAAGGCAAGACAAAAAATCCGAACGCGTGCTTTTTGACCACTGACCAGTCCCGTGCGATCAACATGGGCCGTGTATTCATCATAGCAGTGCACTTGCACTTCGTCTTGTTTGTAATGAGCTGCTTGTACACGCTTTTCGTGCAAAGCAAACAAGCAATCCTCAACTTGGTTGACGAATGATCTCAAATCAGTGATGTCCAAGCTGGCAAATTTCATCAAGTGCACACTCTGAGCAGAATGCTCCAATGGCATGCCCAGTTTGCTGAACTGACCTTCGACCAAACGTGGTATCTGACCCGGCCTCAAACCGACCCGCTCTTTGTAAATGACGTGCTGAAGCTTGGTAGCGTGAATTTTGCCAAAAGCGTCGAACTGTTGCAACAAAATTTCCGTAAGACAATAGGTCGGTTGCAAAACGAACTCTTGAAACGGAGCCGCATCGTCACGACCATGGAACACTTGAATCCGCTTGTTTTCCACCAAACGAACGAACACTGATTTCCAACAACGCTCGCCGACAAGTTTCTTCTTTATAGGGAAACGAATCATCAACTGCCAACCATCTTGACAGCGCTTCTCTTGAAATGGTAGAATTGGTTCTGAATCGTCTTCGTCAAAAAGTGGTGACGACGAGCCACTTTCATCAAGTTCACGCATTTCGTCATATTGCTGCTGGCTGGAAGTGCACGGCTCAGCTTCTTCATGTGCTTGCAGGGCACGACGACAATGCGCATCCGCATCCCTTTTAGCAGCCTCGATCAACGCTTCAGCATCTTGAACCTCGAATGGGTCTGAAGCGAACGCTGCAAAACCATCATCGACGGGTTGCGCAGAAAATGGATCAGTCGTTGGTTCTTTGTTCTGTGATGAAGCAACTTGACTGAAGAAGCCAGATTCAGAAAGCGGAAGTTGTCCAAAAGTATTAAAAGACGTCCACTTGTACAGACCAGGAGCAGCAGGTGAAAAAGCTGGCTGTGCGGTTTGCACGTCTTCGCTTGTCATGATGGTATTGTTGTTGGTCAAATCAACATCCGGCTTCAGTTCTGATGATACAGTTTCTTCAGTGTGTTCAGGTAATTGATCACTGCTCTTAGCAAACGATGACGGTGACAACTCTGCGTATGTTGGAATATTGCGATAGAATTCAGCAGCACCATCGTCATCCCACGAAGGAAGGGCCATTTCGACCATACCTGATTTGCTCGGATCAAGTGAATCAACTAAAAACTTCAATAAATATCAAACACTGTTCAACACTTTCATTTGCTTCTTCTTAACTTTCTCATGCAACCGTTTCAATTTATTGAACAGATTGTAACTGAAATGCAGTTTAAAAAAATCATAATGCTAATAATATGGCTACATGATAAACAGAATTTTAAAATCTTATTGTGTTTATTGAACAAAGGAAAAGAAAAATAAGCATGAGAAGAAATAGGCGCATCTTAGTGAAATGCAGCTCTAATTAATCATTTTCAAATGTTCGATGCTCACTGCATTCTGACAGGTTCAATGATACAAAATCAAGATGCAAATGACGACATCTATTTTCAAACATTCAATTTCCAATTCAAAATTATTTGTAAAAAATTCAATGAAATACTTTTCCCTCAATCTCAGAGAACAGGGCTTGAATTTCTTGGCTACAGTTGCTAATTAGTGATGCAAAGTCAAAAGTTCAGAATAAAAATAATCAACATTTTACATCATAAAGAGAGAAATTATTTTATTATAACTGTGCAGGTCAACAAAAGCAATTATTATCATCAAGTGAACATATTCCATCCAGTTCGATTATAATTATAAAGTGGTACCGCATCTCAACAGAACTAAAAATATCACCTGCTCATTCTTATTTAATTTGTCATGCCTCAAAGGCAGCAATACCATTAGTAGCGTGTTGACAACATAACTCAAAGCAATACCTCCTCCTCCTCATGGATAGCTTTCCAAAGAATTCAATAAAAATAAACATGCTCAGCAGTGAAGTAGTGTGTGTTTGCAAATGCCGTAATTGAAAAAAAATTTTAAAAGTTACTAATTATTACTACTAATAATAACTATTTTTTTTATGTTCTCCAATTAATTGTCCATTATTTTATTAAAATTATATGAAGTAAACAGATAGAAAATTATCATTATCGATGGTAAAACATAATAATTCAGAAAAATAACAATTAGCAAAACTGTTGGATAAATCTGGAAATTATGCATCAAAAAAATTGGGAGAACTATCAGATGAACAGCAACTTGCACAGAAATTGAAAATCAAATTACAGACCACCAAAACAGCTAAACATACCTGAACTTTCAACAGCTTTCGGAGGCGGCGGACGCGTCGGTTTCATCAGATCTCGTTGCTTTTTAATTTCCTCTTTAAGTCGCTGGTCAATTGGCTTCCAAAGTTTGCCAACATCAGCATTGGTATTGTCAACACAAGTTGGCCGGATATCATTTTCACAGTCATCAACGGGCACACGCATCTCAAGCTCATACGGTTTGTCAGGAATCAATTTCAAAGCAGAACTTTTTTCCAATTCTTCCAACTTTTTCTGCGATTCTGAAACAGTCGCTTGAACTTGACGAGAAAGTTGATGAAATTTCATCCATTCCGGAGACATCAACTGTTCAGCATCTCCAGTTTCAGACGTTGCCGTTTCAACAGTGCTGATGTCATCACAGTTGTTACTGCTTTCCATTGCACTTTAAATCTAAAATTACAGCAACGTTAAAAAAATGAAATTAAAATAATAATTTTCCAACAATAACAAACAATGATGATATAGGCAATATGTGTATTCAGTATAATGGAACAAAACACAATTTTCATTCAAAAACGACTTTGTGATATTCCCTCAGTTCTGTTTGAAAATGATAAAACTTTATTCACTATTTATGTGAAAAACAGTAATTGTTAATTATTCAACATTATTACCAAATCAAAGAGGATTTGGATTTCAGCAATTCTTCAAGCAAAATCAAACGCAAAGTTCTTATAACAAACAAAGAAAAAATTACTTTTTTTTGTTCAAATATACTTCATTTATCACTGTATCATCGAATGCGGAATGGTGATAATAAAATAATATTGGAAAATAAAAATAAATCTGTTTAATGAAAATGATCAATTAATTTTTCACAGCAGACAATTTTAAACAGCATTAAAAATACAATTTAAATTACGAACACTTTACAAGCACCGAAGCAACAAAACAACAAAGCTGAAACGCAAAGTGATGACGTTCAACTTACCGAACAAAAAGTTGTAGAAATTGTGAACAAAATTATTAATATTAAAAAATACAGAAATTGTAGAAGAGCAAAAAGAGATGATAATTTGAAAATTCAAATCAAAAGTTTGCTGACTTCTTTCCTACAGAGTAGAGGAAGATGAAAATTATTGTGCAGTGATATAAGGATATGAGTGCGTTGAATAAAGAGAAGCTTTTGCACAAAAATCAGCACTTTGATGCGTGTCAGCTTTGGAAACTGAATGTAGCCAAGTCTACAGCAGTGAAAAGAGTTGTAGTTAGCTGGCTTGGCAAAACGAGTGCAAATCGATTGGATGGATAGTTGATGTGAATCGTTAATATTCGATCGAGCCAATCGCGCACTGCTATACAACAGCTTAATAAGCTGCACACTTTAGCAATCTGAATTGAAGCATACAAGCATCGATACTTACTTGCTTATGCTAGAAGACAAAGACGATAGACAAATTCTGATAGACGATCAAAATCGTTTTCGATCAATCTAACCAACGCCAACTAAATCACAGCTTAAAGCCAAACACGTTCAATCGTTCTGCTAAATATTATCGATCATCATCTCCATCTCTCAAATCATTGCTCTCAGCGTTCAATGATCGACAATTTAAATAAAACGGCAAACTAAATCCGCCTTCATTGTTTTGCAATTAAATTTTACAACACATTTTTCTTTGCAATAAAGATTAAAAATTATTCTCTTAATTGTAATGCAATACAACTGAATTATAAACAAGTTAAATAAAAGCAAGCAAGGTCGACAGTGAAAAACAATCCATTTTAAATAAATGCATTAAACTTTTTTACTTTCAAACCACATATCGAGGTTTTCTTGTCAACTTCAATTAACATACTCACATTTATATATATATATAATAATATTTAAATTAAAAAATGCCTCAACATAACATTAATTTTTAGATATGTGATATAAAATTGTATATATAATTAAATATAAATCATATAATTAAAATTTTATCATATCAATGATCATAAATCAACCAGTTTATTTGTCTCGAATAAAGATTAATGCAACAAATTATAAAACATGAAGCACCAAATAATGAACAAATCACAGAAAATCTTGCTGCATTTCAATTTCAGTATACAATTGGAATTTTGATGATTTGATAACGCGTTGGCTATACATCGTAATTACATTTGAATTATAGTTTAAGCCCCCCGGAGAAACCTCAAACACTTTCCAACAAAATCACATTAAAATCACAATACAACACAAGAGAGCTTTACGAGCTTCACGAAACGGAACTTTTACCATTCCAATAACAAGCAAAAGTCAAACATCATCCGTACAAGTAATTCAACTAAACTTTGCACTTATTCACTTTATTTATGTTTATTTTTATCAGTTTAATTACAGACATTAAAGACACGTCTGTGCATGTACAACAAGGTAACGTAAAAATCATTATTGCAGACTGTAAATTATATCATTGCAAAGTGACAAAAAGGCAAACATAATTTGCATAACCTTTACAGTATGCTACGCGGTCGATTAAGCTTTGCATGTGAAAAATGTTTTCATCAAATTTGCACACTTTTTGCACATATTGGAAAAATAAAATGTGACTGTATTTTTTTGCAAATAAATGCGCAATTACAACAATGCTTTCATTCAATACAACTGAACAAACAATCAATTGTGCATGTGCGTACGTGTGTGATGATGTGATATACTTACTGGCCGAGCGATTTTGATCATCAAAACTGAATAGTTTAAAATCAGCCATTCAGCAGTAAATATGAAACGACAAGAAGTCAATGAAAAATAAAGGAGAAAAATCAAACATAATATAAAGCAAAATAATCCTTAACCTATAATGTAAAACTTTTCAAAATTGTAACATCATTCATGACAAATTTCTTCAATTTTTTTGTCTTCAGCTAATAAATTTTGCTACAGCTTAATTATGATGGCAGTATTGAAAACTCACTGAAGTGTTGTTGTTCATAATGTGTATTTGACTTTATTACTACTGACAATTTGTCAAAGTAAACATTGCAACAATAGCTATTCAATCATATAATATTTATTGCATTAGCAGCCCAAGGGCATCGGTATGAATATATGCTATATGTATAAATAAATAGCTAGTTCTAGCAATATTTATCCGATTGTTGTTAGTATCAATTACTGAAAGTATCACACTGAAATTATAATAAATCAGTTGCTACAAGTGCTCGTTAGGTGATAAGTTGTTGCATTTAATTTACAATGCTCTCATAAAAAATCTACAATTTCAAAATTATTATAATTATATTGTGAGGATATTTTTTAAAAATACAAACTAATTGTATATTTATTATCACTGAAAAATGATCCATTTCTAATGAGACTTTTATCAGCAAGTTTAGAATAAATGAAAGTGAAATTTATACATGCCGAACAACAAACAGATCAATAATATTTAATAAACGAACAAACACCGCGCAAATTTATTTTGTGAAAAAATTCAACAATAATGACAAGCTCTACAGCGTGCAATGATTGATTTTTGGTCTACCAGACATGAAAAAACAAAATAACAACATTATTATTTCAATTAAATTAAATTAAATTAAAAAGCACTCTTTTTAATAATAGAACAATTGAAATGGTGGAATTTCAAATCGAAACCAACTTTATCAAAGCAAAGCTATGCGCACTTCATATGAATTTATTGTTGATGGAAATCAATTTTGATCGATTAAAAATTTCAGCGCAATTTTAAAACAAACCAATCTTATTAATGCTGACAAAAAATTAAAAAAAAAACATCCAACATCCGTGTAAACTTTTTTTTTCAAGCAGCAGCAAGCTTTCACTCTTCAACACGGTCAATTTCTGAATCACTGCACTGCACAAATCTATCTCATTTAAATAACGTAGAAAAGAACTTTTTCACTTGATGCAAAAAGCATATTAATTAAAAATTCTGATCATTGGTCAGTCAAGTGAAATATTAAAAATAAATAATATATTTTAAAAAAATCATTTTTTTAAGAAAAAGAAAAAAGTTCTTTGGACGTTGAAATGTTAATAATAATCAGAATAAAATTAAAATTACCGCAAAAAAAATCATGGCATTGATTTTTAAATTTAATTTTTCACTATTTCTGCCATTTTCTTTTAGTTTTATATATTCTATTCCAGTGGTTCTCAAATCTCATTTTCTGGGCTGCGACCCACTGTAGAAAACGGTAATTTTTTGCGACCCACAGACTTGCAATGCATATTTTGAAAGACAAGGGGGTTAAATAAGAAATATGAGTTTAATACTTTTAAATTTTTTAATGAATACACCTAATTATAATGTATAAGTTTATTAGTTAAGTGCATAATGAGGTGCACGCGAACAAATGGGCTTGTTTTCTGTTTTGATTGATGACTTCTTTGACGTCCACACTAATACGTATTAGTTTCAGACGCAAGATGTTGTATAATTGTAGCTTATTTCGAAATTTGCTTTTAATTCCAATAATGCTGAAAATCCAATTTCGCGCATGTACGAAGTAGTAAAAGGAAGCAGCACTTTTAATGTTGTCAGTAAATGAAGCAGTTGGATATGTGTTTTAAACTGATAGTCAAAACTGTGTTAATCTTTTACGATCCAAACTAATTTTAAACGAAGAAATTTCAGACAAATCGATGAATTATTTATCCGCCTTTGTGGATATGCCAGCAGCCACAACATCGGGGTGCTGTAAAAAACCAGACAGAAATAGTGATTCTCAGGTCATCGGTAACTGAATCAAAGTTTAATTGTTCATCCAACAATTTTCGATGAGTAAAACTTTTTTAATGAACATAAAGACCACCCCGCCCCTTACTTTAATGTTTTACGCGACCCACACTTTGAGAATCACTGTTCTATTCACTTTTGTTGCAACGTCATCGCATACAACAATTCAATAAAAAGCTTTTCATTCCACTTTGCTATTATTTGCCAGAAATTATTTTAACAATGATGACAATAACAAAAATTTATAAACAGTATTATAAACAAATATCAAACAAAGCACCAGTTGTCCCGGAAATAAATTGAATTACAAAAAACGAAATATTCTATTCTCAAAACTGAGATGATTTTTGTAAATCAATATTGAGTATTTAAATTTACGACAACAATATTTTTCAACTACAAACAGTTCCAATATTTTGTTGCTTCCGTATTATTGCAATTATTTATTGCTTTGACCGCGAATATTATGTGTGCTATAAAAAGAAAACCTGACTTTCACCAGTGAAACAGTAAATACTGTAAAAAAGAGTTTATGCACGTATTACTTTTTCATCAGTCTTCACACAGGTTAAAATTAAAAATAATGAAATGAAATTTTTGAAAAACATTTCTTCAAATGAGATGGCATATTTTACTTGTACAATAATATAAAATTTGAAAAATATACATATATAATAACTGAGCTATTCAAATTAGCTTCACTTTGAATTTACTTGAAATGTCAAATTACAAACATAATTTGAAATGAAAACCAATAATTCATTCATATTCATTTTTCTGAATAAAATAAACGTGAAAAATAATATTCTTTTTCTGAAATTTAATTTTTTGAAATGCAATTTCTACAGTAGACTGAACATTATAAACATAACAACGAAAAATGTGAATGTTGCGTGATTGCGAGAGTTTGTCAAAAGCTAGCCAAAATGTATAAAATTTAGCAACAATTTCATGCTTGGAAAGAGAACAAAAATAAATAAACAAATAAAAACCGAACAACTAACTACAATCAATGTAAGCGCACACACACGCAGTAACGGGAAATGGTGTAAAGTGTAATCAATTGTGGAAAGTCAACAGTGAGATTGATATTTGATAAAGAGCCCAAGCTTATTCTGATGGATTATAATTATTATTATTGTCAATTATACAAATACTAGTTTTGATGATGCTATTTGTTCGCTTGGGTCGGCTGCTTTGAAAACAAGCAAGTTAAAAGCAGTTTTCAATAAATGATCAACCTGGTTTATAATATAAGCCATTACTGATCACTGTGATCTCATCCAATTGGTACAAAATTGAACAAATAATAAAGTGAAAAAAATGCTTTTTTTTTTCCTCCCAAATACTACTGCTTGATAAACAAAATCAACCTGAGCAGAGAGAAGTTAATTTCATTCAACATTTAGCTAATTTCAACCGTAAAAAGCTCTTTTTTACAATTTGTATTTATAGCTTTGAAAATTTTAATTACTAGACAATTGCTTTTTCTGAAGCTAAAATGTTCAACGTTGCTTGTGCTAAAAGCTTTTGTTTATACTAATGACAGGTGTAAACATAACTGCCATCGACATCGTCACACAACGCTGACAACGCCAACTGCCAACTATAACCAGTCGTGTGTGCTGTGTTGCTGTAATAAGGCAGACAACAGCAGCAGTTTGAATATACAATCACTGCGGACTGCAGCAAAAGCAGGCGTTCAGCAGCTAGCTAATGTGAGCTATTTCATTGATCATTTTTGCAATAAAACATTACATTATATTACACAAGCATTGGTTGCTTTTCTATTAATTTCTTTCTTATTGCCTTGATTAGATCCTCTGAAAAGAATGAACACGCAAGATTTGCTGAAACGTCGTTGGGTACCTTATGCATTGCTGGCTTTTGCCGCGCTTGTCATACTGATCATCCTATTAGCTGTCTATGTACCATCTGGAACCAAAGTACCCGAACTAGAATATATTGACGAACAAGCGCGTGTCGACTGCCACCCGGATCCAAATCCTACTGAAGATGCGTGCCACAAACGTGGATGCGTTTGGCTGTTGGCCACAGGCAACTGGTCTGCGCCTTCTTGCTATTATCCCACATCATTTGGCTATACAGTGACTTCTGAACAGCCGGGTCTGTTGATTCTCACAAGAAAAGAAATCCTCGGCGAAGTGAATCCGTTAAGCGAGCCTGTCAAGCAGTTGCAAGTGCGATATGAATTTTTCAACGATCAAATTGTTCACGTCAAAATCACCGACGCAACAACGGCGAGATACGAGGTTCCTGTACCGCTCTGGCCGAAAGGCAAACCCACAGCTCGGATATCGTCCAATCGATTACAATTTGTCGTGCTTGGAAATCACCCTACGTTCGCCTTCGCCATTCACGATCACCAGCGAACCTTGTTCAACACAAGCATCGGTGGCTTCGTCTATGCGGACCAATTTTTGCAAATAGCTACCTATTTGAGCTCGTGGAATCTCTACGGATTTGGTGAAAATTTGCACACAAATCTCAAACACGATCTCAGCACGTTCCGCACGTGGCCCATGTTCTCCCGCGACCAACCGCCTGTTGCGGATCCACCGACCTCTGGCAATTTGTACGGTGTGCATCCGTTCTACATGCAAATCACCGACGACGGCTCTAGCCATGGTGTGCTGTTTTTCAACAGTGGCGCGCAAGAATACACCACTGGACCAGGTCCTTCGCTAGTTTACCGTACAATTGGCGGCATATTGGATATGTACTTTTTTGTCGGTCCACAGCCTGGTCAAGTGATTCAACAATATCAAACACTGATCGGCTATCCAGCAATGCCAGCCTACTGGTCACTGGGATTCCAGTTGTGCCGCTACGGCTATCACAACACGTCCGAAGTGAAAGAGCTAGTGGAAAGAATGCGAACGCTGGAAATACCCCAAGATGTACAATACGTGGACATTGATTACATGGACAAAAACAAAGATTTCACCATTGATGGGAAAAATTTCAAAAATTTGCCCGAACTGGTAAATAGCACCAAAGAGAACGGATTGCGATGGATTTTCATTCTCGATCCGGCTATCAACGTAGCCAGTGAACAATATCCGGCTTTCCAGCAAGGTAAACAGTTAAACGTGTTCGTCACGTGGCCGGATGAGAAATACGTCCCACCGTTGAACGCCAACTACACCACCACAGTTGGTACGAAAATCATGCTCGGAACCGTCTGGCCATTCGACAACGTCGCCTTTCCGGATTTTCTGAATCCCAAAACTCACTCTTGGTGGAAACAGCAAATTGTCACATTTCACAACGTTCTCAACTTTGACGGCATTTGGATTGGTAAGTATTTTTACATCATGAACATCATCAGAAAACAAAACATCCCCTCTTCTAGTTAAAAATTGTTTTCCAATGTGAATCATACAGTTACAGAACTTTACAAAAGAAATGATATCTTGGACAAACACAATCGTAGTGCATTCTTCAGAAAGTAACAAGCTGTTTGTTTGCACAAATAGCGAGACGTTCGTTTTCCATAAAAGAAACAAATGTTTATTGAAATTGATATTTGCACAACGTCAGATGGACACATGATAAGAATGCAAAAAGGATCGCTATTTTAATATTTCCATAATTGTTTGTGCTATTATGATTGTATTCATCGTGCAACAAAAATTCCATTCAAAATTGATCATAAACTGTATAAATTTGGTAATTTCACGCATCAGTGCATCACAGCGTATTTCATGCAGCCAGTTTTGTAATAATACGTTTTAGTAGGCACAAATAGTCCACAACTGTTGATCGTTTAATTTAATTTAAGTATTACCTATTTTTGTCTAATAATAACCTCTCACGTTCGGCGCTGTTTTCAAACAGATAGATGATTAACATTATTATTATTATTATTATTATTATTACTTCCATAATGATTCATTTCATTTTATAAGTTGTTTCTTTTTCAAACAGATATGAACGAGCCAGCAAATTTTGGTACTAACGAAGATACACCATGGTATGTGATTGATCCAAATTTGAAGCACTTGCAACAGTTGAGATGTCCAAACAACACCTACGACACACCACCCTATGCTACACAAGCAGCTTATTATTGGAAAAAAACGCTGAACGATAAAACAATCTGCATGATTGGAGAGCACAGCGATGGCGTGAGAAAGTATCGTCATTATGACGTGCACAGCTTGTACGGTTGGAGTGAAACAAAACCAACAATCGAAGCTGTTCACGAAGCAACAGGCAAACGTGGCGTGGTAATTACACGCTCCACATTCCCAACAAGTGGCCAATTTTCTGGACATTGGTTGGGTGACAATTTTTCGAAATGGGCTGACTTGGCGGCCAGCATTATCGGCATGCTGGAGTTCAACATGTTCGGTATACCGTACGTCGGCGCCGATATATGCGGCTTTGAAGACGATGCCGATGAGGAGATGTGCGCACGCTGGCAACAGCTAGGCGCTTTCTATCCTTTCAGTCGCAACCACAATGGTAAAAATAAACGAAACCAAGATCCTACCCAATGGCAGTCAGTTGCCGAGGCAACGAAAGCGTCACTGAAATTACGCTATTACTTTCTGCCATACTTGTATACATTGTTCTACAAAGCACACACCAAAGGTGAAACTGTGGTCAGGCCGTTGTTTTTCGAATTTCCAAACGATCCCAACACGCATCACATTGACAAACAATTCCTCTGGGGTCCGGCAATGCTCATAACACCGGTACTACAAGCAGGCGTTGTTCACACCGAAGCCTATTTCCCCATTGCTCAATGGTACAACATCTACGAGGCGGAAATTGCCGGCGCCTTACAACAACCCGGTCGCGTGACTATTTCATCACCAAGATACGGCTGTGTGCCGGTACACGTCCGCGGTGGCTACATCCTTCCCCGGCAGAAGCCGGCTTTGAACACTCGCGACAGTCGAATCAATCCGTTGGATTTGCTGATCACAGTGGACAACAACAACAACATCAGCGTTGGAGAGTTGTTCTGGGACAGCGGCGAGTCGATAATGATCAACGAAACCAACTCCTATTTTTTCCACATACAATACATCGTTCAACCAACCAATGCCAAGATTCAAATGACCGTGAAACATGCGCCGCATGCTGACTATTTGGACACAATCGCCCTGCCCACATTGGATCGGATAGAAATATTCGGTGCCGAACACAGCGTTGATTTGAAAGCCGCAATCAACCTCGACGGCATGCCCATCTCATTAACTGATTCAAATGTTCAATTCAACGCGAACTTGAAAAAGTTGATCATACAAAAAGACAATTTTTGGGATTTGAAAAATTCAACCGAAGGCCAGATCAGGACACTATCTTGGCAACACAAGTTACACTGATTGAGTTGGTAAGAAAAAAGTTAACTTAACCGGAACTTAACACGAAACAAAGCTGAACATCCTAAAGACACCTTAAAGATTGCTGACACACACACACACACACACAAAATACCATTATTACGATCACTATCAAACGCAAATCTCAACACTCAACCATCCGCAATTGTTGTTGTTACATTTGAAATCGTTTAGCGGAAATTTTAAACAAAAACTTTTTTTACGCACAAAAATTACAATTCAAATAAATTGGTTATCACTGTTTTCAACGCAGAACATTCTATTCAAAGTTGCACAGATACCGAAAAGAGAAATTGCCGCGAAAATTGAGAAAAAAAATAGAAAAATTTTCCAATTTACACAAAGAAGTGGAAAAAATAAAAATAAAAATAAAAATTCAACTTACCGACAGCAAAAACGAGGAAGCATGACTACTCGACCAAGCAGCGCGACACTTGCATTAACACTCAAATTATTCAGTTACAGTATCTTAAAAGATCATCACGTTCATATTGGAAAAAATTGAATTACCTCATTTTGATTTTTTCTTCAAATTGAAAATCACATTTCCTGCTCATTCACTCAAAACCATGCGCTATAAAAATGTACAAACATATTTTAATAGGAAAAACAAAGTTTCCTATCAGATTTAACTGATAAACTGTTTTTTAAATTACTTGAACAAAAAACATCATCACACACGATAATTTTTGAAAAAAGAACATTTTACTTCCAAATGATTTAAATTTAAAAAAGAGATCACAGAAAAGGCTGAAAAGCATCGTTGGAATCGGTTGGCAGGTTGGAGTTTCCGCCTTCAATTAAAAAGGAATCGGTCATAGCAAAAGGATCGTCTGACCAATCAAACTGTTGCTCAAAAGCATCAAATGATATTGGAAAATTCAAATTGTTCTCCACCATCTCAAGTGTGCCGTGGTTATCCTGTTCAATGGCTTTGTCGATTAAAACAAATTTCGATTCACTCGACGATTCATTAGCAACGTCGTTGTTAGCCGCGTTCTGCTTCTCTGCCCTCGACTCTTCACCTTGGGGTAGTGTTTCTGCATCATTATTTATCATTTTGGTAACAACTGCGGAAGAACTTTGTGCCGGCGGCTTTTTCAGGCCACTCTGAGCATTCAACTTATTGAACGAAGAATTCAGCAAATTATACACCGACATAAGTACAGGAGATGACAACTTTCCTTTTGGTTCTGAAGCCATTTGTTCAGTGGATCTTCAAAATGAAATAGAAAATTAATAAATTTAAATCAAACTGTTCGTTTGTACACATTGCATGCATCTATGCAATACCTGCATGATTTGTCTTCTTGATCAGATATTTTACGAATATTGGTTTTTGCTCTTTTTAGCACTAATTTACAATTGTCAATAATTTTGGATTCGTATTTCACTGATAAAATGCTGTTGTTGTCCTGCGCTGTTTCTGCATTGTCACTGGAACATTGCTGCTGCTCTGCATTCACATTGTCACCGGACAGTGTAGACAGAACTCCACTTGTCTGAGAGCTAGAAATACACTGATTTATACTTTCGAACTATTCGAGTTAAACAAACTTGTTAACTTATAGTTGATATTAAAGAAATAAAAAGTGCTGTTCGAATGTAAGTAACAGTTGTATAAATCAAATCAAAACAGCAATTACCTGACCGATAATGGACATTTTTGCGAAGAGTTCACTTCATTATCAAAAAAAGTGTTGTTTGAAGACAACGCTGAATGACAAGCATGTTCTTGAGTACCTGAGAAAAAATTACTGCATGTTACTGGAGCAGCTGATGCATAATTTTCACATTGGAATCTGAAAAAAAGAAATTTACACAACAACTCTACACGGTATATTTTGAATTTTTTAAAGTTAAAAATAAAACAACTTTATTACTTAGTAGATGAACGAGATGAGGTACTGAAAGTAGAAGAGTTGCCACGCCGATTGCCATGCTTATCCATGGAAGAATGTTCGGAAGAATTTTTATTCGACGAAGCGGCAGAATTTGTTCTAACATCAGATAATTCACTAAAAATTGAATTTCTAAGTAAACTAAGTAAACTTTTTATAATTTTTTTTTTAAATTAACAATGTTGCATTTGCAAAAATCCAAATCAAAATTTTAATAACTGCTTGCTATTTTAATTTACCTGCATGTACTGCCGGCACGTTGACATCCCCTTTCAGAATTTCCGTTTTTCACTGTTGAACACTGAGCAATATTATTACTGTCTCTACCATAAGCAGAACCACTGACAGACATTTCTTCTTCGTCAGGAAACAGTGCATCCCTTAAAGAAAATGTAAAAAAATTCAAAACAAAAAATCAATTGCCCAAAAAAAAATATATATTAGAAATCCATTTTTTTCTTTCTCTCTTACGCTGGTACAAAATGACGATCCACCACTTTGACTGAACGATTTGATAATTTCCTCCTTTCCGCAACAACAGTGTACAACGATTTCATAAAGGATGAACCAGCATTTAACCGTTTGTAATCGCCCAAAAGACTATTAATACGTTCAGTGTGCTTTTCATGATAATCGATGAACTTGGGCTTTCCTAAAATTACAATTTATTACAACAATTCAATGAGTTCAAAAAGAAAAGAAAAAAAAATATGTATAATTAATTCACTTGTCCGTTTACTACTAGTAGTACAGTTGCTGCTGGCTTTGCTGTTGCTGCTGCTGCTAGTAGTGGTAGTGGTAGTAGTAGTAGGTTGTCCGTTTGGCAGTTTATTACTGTTAGAATGATTTGATTTTCTTTTTCTTGAAGTCACCGACTCAGTCCACGTTCTTGTACTGCTGGGATAAAAACGCGAGTAGATATTTGCATCGCCAGATTGGCTTGAACTTTTCAACGAAACAGACGATCTCAAATTATACCTCTTCGATTGTCGACCACTGCTAGATGCGACATCAGAAATTTGACTGCTTTGATCCAAAGTGCTAACTTCAGTTAAACAATCGCTTGACAATGACGTATCAGTGGTAGACGGATTTTTTAACTTCGAACATGTAAATACGTTTTCCAAATTAGCAGCAACCCTCTCATTGAGCTGATCAAGCTCCAGTAATTCGTCACTGTGAACAGCAGTAGAATGGTGTTGCTCACAGACAACAACACTATGCGCTTTTGTGCAATTTGCATCGAACACCGGAAATTCCTCTTTCACATTATTAACTTCAACGCCAGCTTCTTCAACAGTGCTACCAGTTTCGCCACCCGTAAACGTTAAATCTACGCTTTGTTCGTCGGCGTTGCAATCCAACTGTAGAAAATCCTGTGGAATAGTACTGGCAGAATCTGTACGACCCTCAGATAAGTCCACAATCTGTGAAGTGCCCTTTTCTTGCACGTGTGTTCCTTCATCAATATCACTATTCACTTCAGCAGATGCACTAGCTGTAAGATCAGCTATATCACAACTATTTCCAGCAACTACAGATATGGCAACTGGTTCTGGGCTAATGGCTTCGTATTCTAAAAAATGGTCAGCGATCCATTTACACTGTCCAGGCTGATTTTCAAAATCAGAACAGGACTTGTCGACGACATTTGTACTCGTTGACGTTGATTTAACTATTAGTGATTTCGCAAAACTTTCGACCGTATTCAAAAACTTTTCCGTATTTTCATCAAAGGAAGAATTGGCTGCCGTGTCCAACTGTTCAGAATGGGAAGATTCTGCAACGGCGGAGGATAAAAATTTCGACTCCAAAACATCCACATATTCTGGAAGCAAATCTGATGCATCAAAGCGAGGCGTTACTGGCTGAAAATAAAACTTTATTATCAAACAAAAAAAAAACATCAACCAAAAATCCACATTATTAAAAATACTCACATCACCGATGAGAACTGCTTCAGAATTGTACTGCAACTCTGTTAATTCTCCATCACGAGCAACAGAAGTTATTAAATCATGACATAAATTGCCACTTTCATCAAGTGGATATGGACACTAAAAATATTCACAAATCCGTAATTACCACATTTAAAAAATCAAACTACCAATGCAATCATAATTAAATAAATAACACAATACATTGTAATACAAACAGATACTGGAACTATCTGATGATCATAACATACTGTCACCTCTGTCACTGCACAATTGCAATTCATAAAAGCAGATTCTCTAAATGATGAAAATACAAAACTTCGTAAAACTTGACCAAATATGAAATATAAAGATAATAAAAAAGCATAATCAAGCTAAGCATTTTTTTTCATTAATGCGAGAATTATCTGTATTGTTACTACTTTTAAATCATTCAGTAGTTAATTACAATGATTTCAGATAAACAGGTTAAACCCTAAATTTTTATTCAACCATTCAACTAAACACTGAAGCTCTACACCGTCTGACGCCATGCAGATATCATTCATAAGAGTATTTATTTTGCAAAAAATAATACTCACACTGACCACTGCTAAATATAAATGTTAGATAGTCCAAAAATTATTGCATGCTAAAACGAATTTATAGACAATTAAAAAGTGAAGACTTCACTTTCAAAATAACTTCAACTTGCTCAATTTATATTAATTATAAGCAATAAGATGAATCTACATAAACGAATTTACATAATATTTGAACAGAGATTTTATCACTGAATGAAAGCATACACCAGTTGAACGCTAGATAGATAATAGGCAGAAAAATCAGTTGAGTAAAATGATAAAAACTTTAGTGTAAATTTCTCATTTAAATTAAACCTTTCTTTCCTTTCAAAAACAATTATCACGAGACAATCTGCATAAAAGCATAGCCTTGTTAAAATTTAAAAGAAAGTTACCTGCATAACATGGATGGTGAGAAAAAAATTTAAATAATGCTTTAAGACTATTTCAAAGATAAAAGATAAAAGTTAACATGTCAATTTATATGATAAAAAAAATCTACCAAGTTACAGCAAAATACCTGCAAGTTAACACACATCCAAAGAATCTGACTGTTGTTTTCAAATGGTCTTAGCGGTTTTACTTCGGAAACCAAACCTTTTGAATGACAAACAGGACAAAAGGTTGCTTTCATTTTCAACTCCTGAAACAGCATACATATATGTAACTACAAAGTAAACGATTCGAATACTATACTTTTGGCATAAAACCATTAAACAACCGGCAAGCTTGTTGTATCCAATTACTTAGTGGTAACTGACCCATCGGCAACAGCTTCGACGAAAGCGCTTACAGCTGGAAATGTCTGTAAGATCATTATTCAATACTTTTGTTAGAAAAATTTAAATATCAAAAGTAAAGAAAGCGATCATCATTATGAAACTCATGCTCTCATCGTAAAATAACACCACTTTGGGAACAACAATAACAATAGTATAACAGTTACCGTACCGATGACAATCAAGTTCAATTCTTTACGATTTCAGTTAATTTTTTTATCTGCGAACGCATTGTTGATGAAAACAATCCATTTTATTTAAAAAATATCAAAAAATTTTTATTATTTTAAATTTATATATTGTATTTTATTTTTATCTATTTTTTATATTTATAATTTGTATCACTTGTGAAAAGAAAAAGCAGATTAAATTAACTTTCCAGTGCAGTGAATCAATTCTAGGGATCCGATTTACTTTAAAATTTTGTTGTATTATCTACAAGTTATGCATTTTTTGAATTATTTTATTAATTATCAAATACTACGTAGCGAATAACTGTAATTAGGCAATTGGGTTTTTTAAAAGCACAAACACCAATAATTTCATGATGTAAAACGCACTTTTTCATCATCTAATTTGTTACGCTTGACAATTAATGAATAAAAAAATTATGAGCTTGAAAATAATTTGAAATTTTTTTTTCAGAAAAGTTTATTCTCGTTCATGTTTGAATGATAAAATTTGCAAGGTCGCAATAGCGTGTCTTCATTGTTCTTAAAATGAATTGTGTTTTCCTTGTGAATGAATAACAAGAATAAAATTAGTCAATCTATTGATCTTGCTGTAAAACTTTTTATTATTATCTCAGAAGTAATTGCTTAGATTTGTTTCTAAAAACTAATATCCCATATTTCCGTCGGTTTTACATTTACAATTCTCCAGCGATCAGATCGTTAATTTTTCAAAGAAAAATCAGCACACACATCACATTCGCTTGCTTTGAACATTGCTGAAATTATCGCTCACAACGCGGTAACAGATTGCTAAATTATTCATGCTATTGCACTTTGTATTCAATGTCATTGTTTTATTATTCAAAGATACACTTCTCAATGTCTCTCTTGACTATCAAAGTTCCATAGTTCGGTGTAATTACGAAATAAATACTTTTGAACTAGAAAACCGCCTTATTTGCAATCAGTCAGAAGCAATAAAGTACATGATACATATATGCATAATTAAATCAAACACTGACAATAAATAACTCATTCTATTTTAATAACTAGTAATGAAAATGAAACATTTTAAATAAAAAGAGAAAAAAGACACTACTACTATTGGGGCTTTCTAAAACTGCAAAATTTTCTTTCTGGAGTAATTGAAAATTTTTGATATGAAAAAAAGAAAAAATTACAGACAAAACTTTGACGGATATTTGGAAAAAAAACAGATAAATTTGCTAAGCTTTTGTTTCTTTTCCTTCTCTTGTTGGAAACTGGATTAATTATACTGTTCGGCATAGAATGTGAATGCTGTTGTTGTTGGGTTGCGTTGTTGATCAGTAATTTGCAATACAAGCTTGTTAAAAATGTATGCAGGCAATAAAGCTAGCATGGGCTGTTTACCTGAGCTATAAGAAGTGTAAATGAGGATCATTTATCACAACTTGCGTTATTTAATCGGTCATCGGTTTTCAACAGAGCAAAATTACAAAATCATGTCCAGATTGCTCAGTTTCTGCAAACGTCCCTATAGATATAGCAATGGCCAATTAAGCACAGATCAGTGCTGGATGTGATCGTCTAATCTGTACGCTTTGCATTTTCTCCATGGATCAAGCTGGTCATCGATCGTCAAAGCAATTTCCGATCAAAAAGGGCGAGGTCGGGTCTGACTAATTGTCGACATACGGCTTTTGTCAACGTGCAGTTCGGTCACGCAACACCGTTGACAAAGATTTTCCAATCAATCCAATCCAAAGTGAACTCAGGTACCACTGCGCAGTGAAGAATGGTTGGAAAAGTATTTTTGGAGAAAAATTTTCCCCTCAACAACACAGAACAAGATGATTTGTTCAGTTCAACTTGTAAGAATGAAATGTATATACCGCTTAACAATACCAACTTGGACAATACCTGCAACATTGTCTCAGTGACTGTGTGCACTGTGTGGTGATGTATTTTGAGTTGAGCTTTTGGTTAAAATGGCTTGGTTAAGTTGGATCGATTTTGAACGGAAAAAGGCCAAACCAACATCGTTAGCTCGATAGCGTGTTCATCAATTTGTCAAGCCGCCAGGGTCGGCTTGATTGGCGGGGCGCTGGCACTAATTAGCCCAACGCGGCCGGCAATTGAATTCAAACCGTTCCTGCAAAAGCCGGATGATCCAAGTTAGAGCCGTGTTTCGGCCTGTGCTTTCAAAATCAATCACTGTTAAAGTGAAGCCGTTGAAAACGGTCTGTCGTGATTGATTGGCGCCAGCCGTGGTTACCACGCCCACGCGTACAAGGCCGCTTTTCCAGAAGCTTTGCAACGGCTTGTCAAGGGACGACGGAGCCGCTTGGTTGACGTGATGCAACGCAGCCAAAGTCAACAAACTAAGAGCAGGATCACGAGCAGAAGTAAAAATGTGAATGATCGATGCAAGCCAACAAGCGCATCTGCATCTGCGACGTTGCTCGACTGCTCGCGGGAGTTGGGCCCATCAAGCGCCGTCAGCAGTCGACGTTTTTGAAACAGCCAACGCCAGCCGCCTCTTTTCACAACCAGCAACGGATTTTCACTTCTTTTTCATTACTAGTCAATTTTTGCATACAAACCAACTTCCCCACTGTGCCACACCCTTTTATTTACAATCGACGGGGCGGTAAGTTGACGATTGTCCTCCTGTCAATTGATTCAAACAATCATATGACTTTTATGTCGCTTTTGAAAAACAATTCTTGCTCTTTGCTTTTGAAATCAGTGAATCGAATTTCCTCTTCAATAAGCCCGCGAACAATTCGAGCCGTCGTGTAAGGTGCTATTTCTTTCAAGCACATCACATTCACTTTTCCGCACGCGGTGAAATTTAAAACCATCGCCAAACCTCACCTATTACACACAAATTGCTTTCACAATTCCAAATTTCCAAATTTGAATAATCACCTCTCTAGTATGTTTATTATCTGGACAATTTTCTTCTTCTTCTTCTTTATTAAAGCAGATTTAAGTTTAAAGAAATTAACAAAAAATAGCAATTCTCATCTAGTCTGAAAAGTTGCAGTTGCAACAATTAAAGCAGAAAAAAGTTTCTCCATCCAACTTTTAAAACTATATATATAGCTATTTACGTAAACTATATATATATATATATTGCTTTATCTTTTTCTTTTGCACATTTTGTTTTTTTTCACGTAAAAATGAGCTGCAAATGTGCTTGTAAATATGTGATTGCTGCTGTGTTTGCACTGATTGGCGCAAGTAGAAAATAATCTGGATTAATAGTCTTTTTTCGTCGTAAAAAGTAGAGTGAGAGAGAGAGAGCACAGCTGAGTGCATTCTTTACGAGGAAGCTCTTCAATAGTCATGTTGAAAGCCGTCGTCAGAGAATGGCTAATTTGCAAAGATATTTAAAAAGCTGAACGTCAGTTGTGCTGTTTCATTGTTTGTTGCACATTGTTGTTTCCGTTGTTAGCAAACTATGAGAAATAGGCTCAGCTAAATTCCAAACTGAAAATAGCCCCTCGAGTCTACACTTTAATCCTTCCGTCATCGACCAAACTGATCCGCTATGTATGGTCAAGTGAAAGGCAATTCCAGTCAACCGCGAGCACGTAATCAATGCACTCAACAATTGCCAAGAACTGAGATTAATGCCGAATTCCAAATATAAAAGATGAAGCGCGCTGTCAACTGGATCAAGGTTTCAAGCAGGCCAGCAGAGAAAATTCAACATGCTGAAATATAAATTTGAGCTAGGTTGTTTTCATAAGAAAACAAAAAAAAACGTTGAAGCAGACAGAACATTACAATTTTACACTCATTAATTTTACATTTTCAGTAAAAGCTTCTTTCCATGTGGGTATAGCATCTAGCAAATAGTGTGTTAAGTGCTTTTAATAAGTTTGACGTTCCAATCTGCACTAACAATAAGCCCATCAGCAACACTAACAATTTTCAACCGCTTCAAGGCTTCTTCATCCTAATTATATACACTGTATTCATTATATGATAAAGTTCTTTTGCTATGAATGAGTGAATTAGTGTTGTTTAGAATTAGTGAAAATGCGAAACAATTCTAACAAATTTTGTTAAAATATTTTCGTCTGCTTGATGGACGTTCGTTTATCCAAGTCTGAGCATCTCAAAGCACACCTGTCTGTGCTAGCAACAACGTATAAGATGCAGCAATTTGCTATGCTTTGGACCAAGCATTCTTATGGCTCTGGTCATAAATAGCAGCTGCCTTCAGACCTATGAAAAACAAATTTCCAAACTCACGAGTTGACCGCCATCGTAACATGCTAAATAAACAACATAACAAACAAACAAACAAACAACTTTCAGAATAGCTTCCTCTTCAATCATGCGATGAAAATTTGAAACTATTTTTATCTAAAAAGAAAAAAATGTCCATATTTTGTCAAATTTCATGCTCTAATGCAATAAAATCAGCTTTCATCACGTCTGATCACATGAAATATGCATCAATCATGCAATCACTGGCTAATCTGCACCGCAATAACTGCCAAAATGATGTGGCAATTGCTGCTTTATATAATTAAGAAATAATACTGAAAGGGAAAGTGGAAGTTGGATAAATAGCGGCCGTTGAATTCAAATGAAATAATAATACAATTTGATAATTACACAAAATATTCACTGATAATTCTTTGAATTAATTATAAAGCAAAAGCGATACATAAACAAGATGGTCGTGATTGTTCCATATATATCTGCTTTATTTTGTTGTCGAGATTCGCTTACACGAGTGTTTTCAAGCGAGCATAATTTAAAAAAAAAGAATAAAATACCGCGTTCGAGACAGTGCGTTTTATTGTTATAATAGTGTTTAAATTTGCTTTCTTCTTTTATGCATTCATTGTCATTATTCAGAGCTTATGTACGAGTTGGTCTCCTACTGATGAAAAGAAACTATTCGATCAGCCGTAAGCTCATCTCCTATACTGCGGATAGAAAACCTACTGAGGGTCGGCAACGCCCCCTATTGATGAATCAGTGCCGCCTTTACAAGCGTACAGGCGCCAATTGATCTTGTTCAAATTGTTACATGCATCCACAACAGTGGCCGGCTTGGGGTCGACCGGGCGCGGTTGTGTTCATGCTAGCTGTTATTTTGTTCCTGCTCATCCCGTTTGCAGAACTTGTCGCGCAGTCGCGCGTTACCCAAGCACGGCTTCGACCACCGCACCTAATCGACCAACAACAAGATGCCACCAACACGCGTAAGTGTTTTGCTGTTTCACTACATATTTACTTAGGCAATATGTAAATTTCAAATATTTATCTTGTCAGAGATGGGGTTAGCAAAAATATTATTCCAAGAAACATTTTTCAAGTTATATATATATATTTGTTTTGTTTTCAAAAAAGTTTTCAAGCATTCAAGCAAAAAACAACCCCCAAAACAAATGCAATGATTGCTTTCGAACAGAACCACCAGATGTTTTATAGCTTAAGAAATATTTATATATTTAATTGTTTTTATTTGTTTTTTTGATAAGTAGACAAAATAACTTAAATCAAAATAATCTGTTAAAGCAAACAGATGTACATATATTTGCATTCTAATAAACAAAATCAAATGAAAAAATAGAAGGCATTTTGAAGATCAGTTGCGAATGAGCTAATCGAATTCAATCACATCGAAATGGCTTTTTGTCGAAGCAACCATCGCCAAATGCATAGAACTTTTCCTTTCGTCAACGACTGGTAAACAGCAATAAAAGCGCAGATTTACGATACCCGACAGCAATTGAGCGCATTTAATTATCAACCAATAACCTGGCAGGTCGTTATGCAGCCCAAGGTTAGCTACTTAAAGCTGTACTTAAGTTAGCTGTTTATTCACATACAGACACAGTAATAATTTGGACAATCATTGGGATTGGATAATCTGCCGGATTAGTGGGGCAAAGTCGAGATGAGGATTGGCGGGTAGAGAGCAAAAGAGAGAGAGAGAGAGAGAGAAGCACAAACAGTTAGGGAGGAAGTTGTCCAAGCATAGTAGGCCTATTGGGTACTAATCGGAAGCGGTCTTGTCTCAAGGCTGTTGAACTTGAACAAAACTAACCGATCAAACGGTGCATTTTGCATAATACAAACGTCAAAGCGATTTACAATTCAATGCCGGTAATTTAAAAGTAATGGAATTATCGATTTGATTATCAACAAAGCTGATGGGCGCGTAAAACATTGCCACAAGAAATGACTACCTCATATACTACTAATACTACTAATACTACTACTGCTATTGGCCTGCGGAAATGAGCTTCGCATTAAGCTTCTCCCACCGCATGCAAGAACATTCGATTATCACGGTGAAACAATTGAACAATCTGATCATGATTTATTTACTCAGCAGGCAAAAGAAAAAAAAATTAATATACAGGTAGATTGTTAAAAATTATTTTTAGAAATGTTTATACTAAAAAAAAAGAGAAGCAAAATTAACAAATTCAATTTTACAGTTATTGAAAATTTAAGCATCGATCAAGTGAAAATAGTCTTCAAGAACTGTGTATTTTATTGAACGGTATTCAACGGATCATATAAGTCATAGTTCTGATAGTGATTGTGTGAATGTTTTCTGCTGATAAAATATTTTTCAATTAATCAAAACCGAAACGAGAGAATTGGCAAAACAAAGAATTTCATACTGTGATGAAAAACAAATAGCAATAAATTTCACACAATTAACTTAACAATACTTGAAAAAGTACTCTATATTAAGATTGATTAGTTCTTCAAAAAATAATGAACAGTCATAACGGACTGATATAGATTAACAAATTTGTTCAATCAGTCATTCATCATGATCAATAAAATTTCTTCAAAATAATTGATCTTGCATATCTTGAAAACCCAGAAGATATAAGAAATGAAATATTGCACATTAATCAGCAAATACAATTCATATATTTAATATGCAGCAATGTTGTGAAATGAGAAATAGCTTCAAATGTATGTGGAATGCAGAAAACACTTCATCTGTATGAAAATTGCAAATCTCTACTTTACCATGATCATCGTCGTGACTTTATTTTTCAAATAATTACAAAACAACAATGTTAATATGAAAAGAAGAAATTAATTACTTATTTTCAAAGTAAGACGACAATTTCACCTCTGCAATCCTTATAAGAATTATATTGCAAGGTTCTGTCAGCATCGGCTTATCGTCCATCAGATCTTTTTTTGATAAGTGCAACGCAACAACAGATAATGCTTTCTCTCAATCACAGGAAATCGTTCCTCAACAATAACGCCTGCTAATTATGGCGTCTGCGCATAGTCGTATGCAAATTTTTGACGATGCGTGCGTACGCAAATTTCCTTGTTTGCGCGTCGGTCCCTTGCAATATGAACAAGAAGAAAGCATTCATTATAGCTGAATTGTTGTTCTGCTCTAAACAAATCACACTGAAAGCAGAGAACATTTTCGTCAAATTACTTCATTATCAGTCATTACAGTAGGGCATTGTTCAATTTTATGAAAAAGGTAAATGGTATTTTCCACGTAAAATACACGTCTCATATTGCATAGTAAATTTTGAATTTTTTTTTCATTTTCCAATTTTCCACTGTTTATTGCTTTCCATTTTATGATGCAAATGGAAACTGAAAAGTTAATTCAAAAGTTTTCAATTTCACTTTTCTTGCAAATTTCTAGCCTAATGCATTCATAGAAGAATTTTCTTATTTAAAAAAAGATTTAATCTTAATTACTGAACAGTTATAATAGACACAATCTGATGAAAAAAAAATCCCACTGTCTAGTAATTAGTCTTTCTTTTTCTTGTAAAGAATAAATTCGAAATATCTCTCTGCTGCGTTGCATCATATCGTATAAGTACCTCGTTCAACATCGGATGTGCTAATTTTCATTTAATGAAGAATATCTTTTAATCAGTGTGATAAATACAACGCTTACAGAATAAATGAACTAGTTCAACACTTTCATCATCTGAAGTGGGCAAGAAATTTTGTTGTGATAATTAAATATTTTCTCTTCTCTCAATTTCCACTTGCACAAATGAACAGCTAGCTAGTAAAGGCATACTTATTGTAAAATTGACGACGAGTCGAACGAATTCTCCACTTCTGGTAATACAATTAAACGCGCATACGGCATACAGCTGGCGTAGATGATTTTTCAGAAAGCAATACCTTTCTCTACATTACTATTTTTTTAATCACATGTTATTTCTGTATATATTTAAAAGCAAAAAAATTGCATTCATTATGAAAGTATATCCTGTTCTACGGAAACAAAAAAATAATACTCTAATCCTCAGAGAATGAAAAAATCTCCTAAACGATTTAAATTGATTTGCTTTTAGCAACATGCAAAAAAGATTAAGTAAATCAATCAGTATGAACTCGTTTAAAAAAATATTCAAATTCAAAAAAAAAAACAGAAGCAAAACTGTTGCAAAATAAGCAGATTATAAAACTATTGTACATAAAGATTGGTTAGCTGTTTTGCTGGTGGAAAATTCGCCTTCGGCTGTTGCAGCAAATGTTTCCTTCCGTCTCAGTGTGACTAAATGATCTGCTTAAATGCCAAGTGGTCAGTTAGCGCAGTTTTAATGGCAGAGGAGAGAAAGAGAACTTGGTGCAGATGAAGAGCCAATGAAAAGATACGCAAAATGAGCTGCTTGGCTTAACAAGAGAACAGACTGCTTAGGTTCGATCACTCAGGAGGACGAACAATTCCTTCCCATTATTGAATTCTCAGCCTAATATCGTTTGCAGTTTAATTTCATTAAAGATATTTTCTTGCTTTTCGACACGTTTAAGCAGCGACACCCACCTGCTGATTGATCATCAGTACCAATTCAGAGGACAGTGTTCACAACAAACAAATAGTCTAGCAAACCAACAATACAAAAGGTTGTAAAATGCATACATCTGTACAATTCAGAAGTGGTAAAATGAACGCCTTCTTCTTCAGCAGTTGATTTTCGTCTCCTTTTACGTTTCACACGCATGCACAAAGATCTGCATACTTTACACACAGAAGCATAGACTTTCGCTTTTGCAACAAGATTAACAACGCCACCGACCGACGTAGTCTCTCCACTTAACCACTGAATCAATTGATTCGCTAGTGTGATGATAATTCATGCCGAATCCTTTGGCCAAGCCCAGATCGGCCTCATCTACTCTAGGCGTTGTGCCTTCTTTGCATTGATTGAGACTAACAAGCGCCGGCCGCTTCCGGTCCTGTTGGACTTTTCTCTTTTCGACAGATTGACACAACTGCCAAAGCCTTCAGCACTGGTGATTGCATCTTCTGCTTGGTAAGTGCGTCGCTGCGGTCTCGTAGCGATTGCATATCCGGCACATCGTCATTTCTTGACAATGAACTTTTGATTGTCTTGAATGGGCTCTTGTTCTCCATTGGAAAGAGGTCGACAATCAAAACCGACCCGTCACCATCCAAATGAGATTCATGGACCTTCTCTCTTCAATATTAACCTCAGTCTATATTGCTGTCGGTCGGTCGGCTGGTTTGCAAACAACAACCACTGCAGAAATTCCATTTTCCGAAGACATCATTCTCACAGGTTTGTTTCAATGTCAAACATTCTCTGCTCAGTCAGGATTCGAAACTAGAAAACTTTTTTTAGACTTTTTCAAGCCACGATGACAATATTTAATTATTCTTTCTTGTTAAATTCTAAAGTATTAAGTTGTATATTTACAAAAAAAATACTTTTTTTTCATACACTGTTCATTCGCATAAATTAGCTGTTTGATTTGAGCACTTTTGAAACATGCCGTAATGCTGTAAAAATTGGCATGATAAAATAATTAAGCAATGCCTCTCAGAAAATTTAAGCACAAATTTTACACATCAATGAATTGAAAAGCATTCTATGCAATATTTGTGTAACAAAAACGTGTGAAGAGGAAGAAAATCACAAAACTGAAAACGGTATGCAAAATGTGATTAGAAGAACAGTCATGCGTAGGCAAATTACGAAATCAAACTTTCATCAGCCACAAATTAAACGCTTCAATTGTTTGCACTTTGATGAAATCTATTTTGAACATCAACCATATAGAATCTGAATAGAGTTAAAAAGCGTTCTTTTTTCTATTAAAATTTCACAAAACTCAGTATTGGAATGTTGATAATTTCATGTCTGAAAATAATTAACGAGAAAAAATAATTGAAGTTCACTTCAGAAGCAAAGTGAATTGATTCAGATTTGATCTGATTGAACAATGCTTAATCACAACGGAATTGCATTCGTATCGTTATTATATACTGCCACCTCTATTTATATAATAAATTAACTGCAATTTACTTTTTTATTTTTATTTAAATTTCAAAATCAATTTCGTTTTGTTTTGTTTTTTAAACTTCATTCATAAGTGAATACGCACAAGCACCTCGGCTGTTGTTCTTCTAATTTGGTGATCACAAATTTCAGTACCATTTTTCTTCGTCTGTTTGAATAAAAGCGCAAGCTTTCTTTGCAAAAACGCAAGCTGTTGTTAAATCAAGTGGAATTGGTTTTCAGAATGTTGATTGCATGAATTGCACAATGTGATGAAATTGCAAAATGCATGCGCTGTCACAGTGGTACAATTCTGATGACGTACTATTCATTGGTCGATCTGTCCTTGTTTCAAAGGGATGCTTTGCTAAATTTTCATTAAGCACGGTTAAATCGTACACGCAGTGAGTGCTATGTAGTAATCTGATGTTTCATGATTTCAATCTTGTAAAGGGATAGTGTTTTTGGTGGAATTAATTGAAAAATGCTTTGTGGTTGACTTTTCTCAGAAAATAGAAGGAGAGAGAAAGCAGAAATAAAAAAAAATCAATAATTCTCAAGCAGAGAGGCTCATCAACGCGGCACAGCTGGTTTCACAAGATCAGCAAGCCGTCCGTCCTGGTTGACACCGCTTTGCTCATTTTCAAGTAGTAAAATTTCAAGCATATTTATCCAGTTAATCTTTATTTCCAATATCATTATCGTTCGTGATGTGTTTAGACAAAATTCGGTGCTACAGCTGCATGTCGACGTTTTACGAAAGTGCGTGGGCATTCTTATCCCAAGCCTTCAACAGACCGCTCAATTTCACCAACGAGTGCGATTTCCCCACAACCCAAAGCCGTGTGGGCATGGTCGACTGTTCAAGTGTTTGCATCAAAATGTGGGAAGACACGACTCTGTTAGGTAAAAAGCACACTCTCAAGATCACACATAAATTCCACACCAGTAATCATATTACTCATTTCGCATCGTTGCTCTTTCTCTCCCCCGTCTCTGTTGGATATAGATCTCTGTCAGCTGGCTAGCAAACGTTTGCCAGTTGCAATAGAATGGAGAAGAAAGTAGCAATGGTAAACTTCCTCTGTTAGATCAACAAAAGCACAAAATGGAATTTCCAATTTGTTGTTCTTGTCTAACTGAGCGATTTGTTTTCCAAGCTACACAGACACATACAGCCAAACTTTGTGAAGCGGTTTCAGAAATAAGAACGGCAGTGTTCATTCAATTCAATTCAATTCAATTCAATTCAATTCACTTCTTCTATTTCTTCTTCTTTTTCAGGGATACCGTTTCGTGGCTTCATACGAGGATGCTACGATTCAATGTTAGTGCAAGGGTTCAATCAGACCATTGTTCGTTGGTACCGGTGGTTGCATCGAGATTCGTGTCACTTTTACAACAAACAAGAAGTACTGCAGCTGCCGTTTCGGGGTACACAGCAAAATGGCGACCGCCCAGACCGTCCTCCAGACCACTTGTACATTTGTACGTGCTATTCCGAAGGCTGCAACGGTTCAGGACGTCTCAGTGCAGCTGACTCACATTTCAACCCTCCACTGTTGCTTCCCTGTTGTCTGCTGTTGTTCACAATATGGAATCAACTGTACAGTTAGCTAGTAAATCTGAACAGAACAACATTCTAACAATTGAACAGTAGTTGAAGAAAAAAGCACATCTCAATACCAAATTCGACATTTCTGTAAAAGTGAACATTTTACTACTCATCAGACAATAAACCGTAACAAAATATCTTCTTGTAAACGAACATTTTGAATTATTCAAAAAAGAAAATCAACAATATTAATGCGTTTCACAGTTTGACGTTGCTGTTTGTGTTTTTGTTTAAAATTCTGATGAACAACAAAATACATTTAATAATTTAAAATATAATGATAAATACACTTTTGTTTAAAGAAAAATTTTAGTTAATTTTAAAGTTACCATTTTAAAGTCCTCATTGAGTCATCAACGCCGTCAAATAGTCAGTATTTTTCTAAACAAGCAATAGCTACTAAACAACAGTTTCTAAACAGTTGCCAAAGTACAATCATGCAAAATATTCTCAAGCTGGTAAGTGATGCAAAACTTTCAAGCTTTCTCTTTTTAAATGAATACATAATTTCAATTACATTGTATTGCACCTTAATTTATTTTCATGATATATTTATTCAACATAAAATATAACATATATAGTTATAGCGGAAACAACACTGGCATGCTTAAATTACTTTTTTTCAGGTGTGCTTATTAGCATTTTGCATCAACGCGTGCAATAGTGAGTCGTGCCCTCACATCAAGAATAGCACCGTTTTAACATTCCGGCGTCCTGTGGATAATCCTGGCAAATTCAATTGCCTAATGGTTGTGAAGCGTTCTGAAGATTTTTCAAACTTTGAAGAAAACGACAGCTTGAAAGCCATCAATTCAAAATGCCAATCGCTGCTTAAAGAAGGTGAGCCTTTCATTCCGTTTGAATGGAGCAGGTTGAGTCAATCTACACAAAAAATGTTATACGATATGATGCAAGAGATAACAATTCAAGAACAGTATTCTTTTCATGGTGGATTTCGTTTAACACTTGATTATTATGTTGGAAAATCATCAAGGATTCTACTGAACTGGGGAAGTGCTCATGAATTTTCATTCAGATTGCTATATCCAATAGAAATTTACAAAAATGGTGCTTCGGAAAAAAATCGCACAGCCTCAATGCAGTTTTCACCATTGAAAGATGATCCGATTGAGATGTCTACAATATTTCACCCAAATGACTACAAAACTACGATTGCTACGTCACGAAGAGATGAGCGTCCTTATTGCAGGTCACTCATTCTTGACTCTAGCGGGGTGACTTACGGACAACTTCAACCCTGCGACGATTACAATGACTGGGAATATTTCATTTGTGAATCCAAACCATACAAAGATTGCATTATAGAGTTTTTGCCGCCTTGCTATCAGATGACAGAGAATCAAACAGAATGCTACGAAATGCAGTTCGTAATAAAACAGCACCCTGATTTACCATATGGAGCACCATGTCAAGAATTCTCTTCAAATAAATGCGAAAAATGTTTGAAATGTGTAAAAACCGAATGGAGCCAATGGGGATTCTGGTCATCTGATTGTGAAACTGCTACTCGTCAACGCTGGAGAACGCGTGATGCAATTCCACACGCTGTGTGCAAAATCACGCCAGAGGATTGTTGCTTTGAATCACAAGAAAAAATATTCGAAAAACAATGCGAAACAATCCACAATCGATTTGTAAAAAGTCTTCCTTACATCTTTCCCGTAATAATTGCGTTTTCTCTGGGTATTGTACTTGGATGGAGGCAAATATGCAAAGTTGAAAAGAAAACTGGACGTTAGTATGCCTGTTTGAACATTTTACAATTTTTAAACATTATTTTCATAAACATCAAAATAGTTTAATGCTAAATATATATATAGACATTTTATCAAAAAATAATAATAAAATAAAAAAAAAATAATAATAATGTCTTTTGCAAATGATCGAATGATAAAAATAATAATTTCTTCAACTATACATGTAACATTCACATTAACATTCCATTTATTATCCAAACTTCAGTACATTTTAAAAATGTATCGATGTTTCATAATTTCAAATATTATTAAAACAATACAATATAATACAATACAGTACAATACAATAAAATAAAATAAAACAATAAGCTGGTTTTCAGCTATTAATAATTAACTATGCAAAAATGAATAAACGAAGTTCAATTTAAGAAATTTACTACATATTTCAGAAATAATATTTACGAATACTTAAATTCCATTTCAAAAATGTAAAAACAAACACTGCAATTCCTAACAACTATACAATGCAACCTATACATCATATATGCAAATTTACTTCAGTTTCAAAATAATAATACAATGCAAGTTTTCTTTGAAAATGCGTTTATAAATGCACCGAATTATGCTGATAAGTAGGTTTAACAACTTATAATTTATATTAAAAAAACACTTTCATTTCCAATAAAAAAAGCATTCTCTTCAAGTCCAAATTCCAAAAAAAAAAACAATGCTTAAAATGTATTTGCTGAAGAAAGTATGCAAGAGAAAAAAGCATATGTATCTTAATTCTGGCTATATTAGCAGATGTTGTTCGTGTTGCAAAAGAAGAAGAAGAAGAAGAAGAAGATATAAGCCTAGCGTGGTTAGTTCTTTCAGCATTGGCATGCGGACCTGTGATTTTTCAAGTAGCCAGCGAGAATAATTTTACTACGAATAAACGACTAAAAATAAATGTCCGCTGCATTTCTGCAAGCAAACAAAGCTTGCGCTTGCTCGAAAGAAGCTAGAAGCTAACAATATATATATAGCTAATATATATATATATATATATATACACGCGCGTCGGGCGAGGTAAACTTCCTCCGCTTGAAACGAAAAGGTTCGTTCGTTCTTATGCACGCGTGTTTCTTTTGCCGTCGTCACTCGTCGATCTTTGTTGCGCTTACTCTGCTCTGCAGCGCCGCGGTCCTCATTTCTTGAGCTAGCTAAATGCAAGCCAACAACACGTCAACTGTTGTTGTGCTGACGAGTTGAAGAGCTAACAAAGCTCAACACTAGTTGTTTCCCAGCTTCAACAACTAAGGACAGCCGACCAACATCCTGCAGAGCGTAGAAACAAACAGCTTGCAAGTGTGCTGCCGCTGTTTTTCCAACCGGCCATATTACTAGCATCGACGGCACCGCGTAGACCCCATATTTTTACTTTTACTCTCTGCGAACTGAGATTAAACTTTCAATTTACAAGAATAAATTAAAAATACTCCTAACATAATACAATTGCACAGTGAAATCATTTTTCACATCTCATAATCATTTAGCGCAATCATGAGTGACGTGGAAAACGAAAACGCTGAAATTGACG
The DNA here is from genome assembly GCA_001447755.1 of Trichinella papuae. NCBI lineage: Eukaryota > Metazoa > Nematoda > Enoplea > Trichinellida > Trichinellidae > Trichinella > Trichinella papuae. The sequence continues at coordinate 132,061 of JYDO01000044.1, read as the reverse complement.
GTCAAGAACCAATTGATGAGTCGCAAGAAGATCACGATGTCAAAGGAGAAGAGGCAGAAGATGAAGACCAACATCGTCGACGTGATCATCAAGCTCAGCCTAAGCCAGAACGTGAAGGTAGTTATAGTAGAATGTATTTTTATTTTTCATATTAAAAATTTGTTAAATTCCATGTTTGTTAAATCTTTTCACTTTTTATAAAATTCATATTCCCTGTGTACAGATGACGGCGCCTTTGGCAAACCAAGCCGTCTGCCAAGGGAGAAGCTCATGGCCAGTGAAGGTATAATTCCAATTCAAAGTGGCACAAACAAATATGCTAGTCAACGTGGAATGACCGGTTTCGGTGTTCCTCGAGATGTAATCGACAAAGTAAAAGCGGAAAATCTTAAACCTGTGGAAGATGAAGAAAAGCTGCAAAAGTTACGTGATGTTTTGCCACTGCAATCTGGCACAAACAAATTCGCCAGCCAAAAGGGTATGACTGGCTTCGGCTGTCCTAGAGATGTACTCTACAAAGCCAAAGGAACCGGAGGAGCTACTGATGTAAGTTCAAAATAAATTTCTAAATTATGCATTTAACATGTGAAAAACCCAATACGGCAATCAAAGAATCTTTTTTCTGTGCAAGCAGCTGACGTAAGCTCTGCTCAAGTCGTTATCATCACTTAAGCTAACTAAGATTTTAAATGAAAAGAATACTTAATTTTAGTCGCGCTAAAACCTTCCCAAGTGATTCATTCATTCAATTTCTTTCTTTTTAAAAATATTTTAAAAAATAAATTCTATGTACATGAAACTCTAAAATTAAAAAACAAACAAACAAACAAAACTTTCATCCACTTTAAATTGCATCTTTCTTAACTGATTCTATGCCATCAAAATAAATAGCACATTTCATCCATCTTCAAATTTTTCAGCAATTCTAGCTAAACACTTTTTAACTTTCATTGTTTATATCAAACCAGCAAAGCCGTTGTTTGCAAAATTAAGTTCGTACTAATTCACCTGTTCCACATCTGACAGTTGTTTTTTACAACAAACAATGAAGGGATTATTATTATTATTATTATTATTACAAGCGGTTTACATTAATTATGAAATATTTAAGATATAAGTTTAATTTAAAAAAATATATCATGAATATTGTTCTCATTATTATTATCCTGCATGCTTGTTGATGTTTTTTGATTGAAATTTCACAAGCGCTTCAGAATTCATTCATTGGTAAAGCTATAAAATTATATTTCTTCATTTATCCCACGAAAATAATAAATAAAATCAATTGTCTCTTACAGTTCCTTAAACTTGACATGAAACATTCAGTGCAAAATATTCATTTCCCCTTCGTTTCTAATAAAGTTAGATAAGCATGTTTATTTGTTCATCATATATATGAATTTATTTTGCACTGAAGTTATAAAGTTGTTCATTATATTATTCATACTTTCAATTTAGCAACTGTAGCCTCCTTTTATAATTTATGACTAATTCAAGTAATAACTTTCTTTTATCTAAAATTTAAAATAAAAACTAATTACACTGAATTTATGAATACCTCACACAGAATATTAGTCATCGTAATCGCTATGATGACATCACTGCTTTCTTCATCTGTTGTTTTGCTATAATTTAGCGACTGCATAATAGCTAACAGCCGATCACCTCAATCAACAACTGCAAAGTGCACATGTCGCTTTAATAGAGGAATTATTTATTCTCTTTAAATGAAATTGCATTATTTTAATTCCAACAATGAATACTCGCTATCTACTTATTCTGTAAACAATAAATAAATAATAATCTTCAATCCCATAATAAAGAATTATGTATGAAATGATAAAAATATAAATCAGTGAACAATAATACCAATAACAGTAATCAAAATGATTCAACTATTCATCAACGATTTCTGTCATTTGGGATAACAAAACAGCACTATTATTAGTTTGATTTTCTATTTCCCCATTTCTTTAGCCACCTTTTAAGTATTTGTAAAATTAATTGTAAGCGTTTAAATGTCTAAATGACATTGCAGATCCCTGAAGACAAAGCCAAAGCGACGGATGGAGTGATCCCACTCCAAGCCGGTACGAATAAATTGGCTAGCCAAAGTGGAATGACTGGTTTTGGTATGCCACGTAGTGTACTGCATCGATTCAATCCAGATCAAGATCGTAACAGCCAAGGCTTTGTCCATCTACAAGCTGGCACAAACAAGTTAGCCACACAGCAGGGAATGACTAGCTTCGGTAGTCCACGTACCAATGTCACCAAATACAAGGTTTAAATTGAAAATCATTCAAATGTATCACATGTTTATATTTACATATGAATTAAATTTTTCGGTGTAGGATTCTCAACGTGGCGATTTGGTTAACGATGAATCAGCAATGCCAAAGCAAACCTGTGGATACAAGGAAGGTGCCAATCAGTCAGGAATGACCGGATTTGGTATGCCACGTAATACAACTCTGATGCAAATTGGCCGGCAAGATCAGAAAAGTCAAGGTCTCATCCCATATCAGATGGGTATCAACTGGGCAGACAGTCAGGCTGGAAAGACTGGCTTCGGTATGCCACGTCAAATATTTACCAATTTCATCGACGACAGTCGTGGAGAACTGCCTGAGGAGATGGCCCGTATGCCGGAAGTGCCGTTCTGGAGTGGTATGGAAAAATTTGCCTCTCAGACTGGCATGACAGCGATGGGAATGCCCCGAGATGTTAAAGGTTCCTACCTGCGCCGACTCTGGTAAACTGTAAACTGCCTGCCGCCGACCGACTAACTGTACTGCTACGCGTTGTTGTAAAATAATAATCATCAAAAGTATAAACTGTGCTTAGATTTCGTTCGATGGTTTATCAAAGTGCAATACAAAAATGTTCAACCTGCCGCTTTAACAATATTATTATATAATTATATATTTTAGACTCAGATCAATGTTCTTCAACATGAAATCAAAAATTTGCCGGTGCCTTTTTATTCATTCATTCATTCTTTCTTTCTTGCAGAAAATCTTATTTTCTCTTACATTATTATTATTTCTTTCATATTTTTCTAAAAGTGTGTTTTTCATTTTCATGCACGCTTAAAGAGAAAGCACAAACGCTTAGTTTGTTTCCTCTACGCACAGCTAGCCAACTCATTTCTACTGGCAACAGTCGAGCCCATATTCTGCCAAAAGTAATCTCTAGAATTGGTTGCCACTGGTTGCCTACTCAAGCTAGGTGGTAATGATAATCTGTCTTTAAATTTTCAATTACAAACATATGAATCATATGCGAATAAATACTTCACGTTCGATTTGTTCGTCGCTAAGCAACTAATACAAACGTGAATAACTATCACAAATCATTGACAATGGATCCGCTGTACGTAGCGTTGCACCATTTTCGCTTTCGGAAATTTGACCAATCCATTGATGAATGTACTAAATTATTACAAGAAAATCCACGTGATCAGGTAATTATCAAATATTTCTTATTCTTTCTTCGTTTTAGTATATATATATTTCGATGTATATCTGCACGTTTATTGCTGCAATTTGGCCATGAAATTGCATTTCGACCAGTGAAATAATACAATTTTCATCAAATTCACTGCTGATTGAGGATAACCAAATCAATTTTATTGAATCATATGAAAGAATTTTTAAAAAAAACATATGCAACAGCTTTGAAACTTTCGATTCCATTATAAATTTAAAATATTTAGCATCCCACATGCCCCAGCTATTTTATCGCTTTTATCACATGATTTCAACTTCCTCACTTTTTACAAAAAAACTTCTAATAAAAAGTAATGGCAAAATAAAAAGAAAAAAACAATAATATATGCCAATAATTCTTCTCATAATCAGTTCTTGAAGATATTCTTCGCTAATTATATAATCGAACGTCAAATTTGTTGTTACTTATTTTTACTTTCAAAATAATTTTCATCATTTGATTATGAAGAATAAAATGAACAGATGACACTGCTTTCCGAAAATTTCAAATATTTATTTCACTTTCATATAAATAATTAGTTTTCTCATGTTACAGTATGAAATTTACATCTATGAATGAAACGAGCAATTCATTTCAGAAAACATCATTCTGATGCTGTTGTTGTTAAGATAAATATTTTTAAGTTGCAGAGGAAAATTCGAAGAATGAATGAGATACATGCTTGTTTTCAATGCATAACTCAGGCGGAATACTACACAACAAATTTACGCACCAATTTACGTCACTCAAAAAAGTCTTTCGATACCAACGTCATTTATGCTATAGCTTTTTTCAATATTTCAAAATAATGGCCTCGTTTAATTGTTGAACTGATTCATTCATTCGTTCATTCATTCATTCATACACCTATTCATTCAGTGATTACTCATATTGTGCTCATTCGCTTTCACAAACATGACAAAAAGGAAATAAAATATCAAATAAACAAATATTCTAATAATAACAATAATAATTACTAAATAAATAAAATTTTATCAATACTTATCAACGATACCATTACTTAAGCCAAAGTTATCAAAATTATGGCAGAATGTCGTATATAAATAGCATCATAAAAACGTCTCAACATACAACTTTCTTTGCAAACAAATTTTCTTAACAAAATATCACTAATCATGCACATTACAAATATTGTCCATTTTATTATTTTTTTATCATTCAGTTATTGTTTCTCGTTCCAACAGAATTATACACCGTATATCAAAAGTTATGCTTCAGTTCAGCCTACTGAATTAACAAATTCAACAACTTTTCACAAAGGATATATCATTTCAAAACGTTCCATTGCAAAAATTCAATCAAAAACATCGATCTGCACTTTTTTTCTATATCTTTGCAAAGCACAAGCTTGCACAGCTTAATAAAGCAGATGCAACACTGCAATTCGTTTCCGGAATTGCAGATTATTTTCCGTGCTTCTTCCTCAGTTGTTGTTTTCAAACTGCCGAAACAACACTTCAATCAAAGCACTGGAATTTCAATATGCTATTGTTATAGTTCAGCCAAATTTGATAACATTGGCAATAATTATTTGCATTATAAACAAATTGTAATATGAAAATCCTTTTTGAGAAACATACAAAACTTATTCTTCCCATTTAAAACATTTAGAACATGAATATGCTTCCAAACACACGCATAAATAAACAAATATAAGTTATCATAAGAGTGACAATATTTTCTTTAAATATTCCAAAATTACCAAACTGCAACGAAGAACAAACTCAAATTCAGTTTGTAATATCTAGAATTTCAACTTGAACGTCAATATTTTCATACTGTATTTTTGTTAATTTTCTGTAAAATGTTAATTGAAAAAATTTCAAACATTCAATTTTAGATGAATTGCAATAGAACCTTAAAAGGTTAATAAATAAAAGGAAAATTTTCATAATTTTTGTAATATGTATTCTATGCAATAAGTTAAGTGTACATTCAGGCAGCGTGGTTACTGAAATTGAATTGCATAGTATGTCGAACAAGGATCGACGATACAGAATTCGAAGAAACAGGATTAGCAGAAGAGCTAATGAACGAAGAAGTGCTAGCTAACATGCCTCGCCCAGCTACGTCGCTTCGAAAACCACAGAGCGCTTCTGGCAATGGTCAAGGGTCCAGGCCGACAACCAAATCTGGTCGACCAGTGACTGGCATTCTCAGGCCAGGTTCCCAAATTGGTCGAAACGACACGTTCGAATCAGCGCTGCGTACTGGACGGACAGCCAACAGCTCTCGACCAATCACTTCGATGACAGGACGCTTTGTCCGTTTAGGAACCGTCAGTTTGGCTTTCAAAATTTTCCAAATGAAATTTGCTTCCGATTAAATTATTATTATTATTAGGCATCAATGATTGCAAACAAAGATGGTACATTTATAAATGTATCACGACTGAATCTGTCAAAATATGCTAACCAGTCACAATTTGCCAGACCTCTTTTCGAATACTTATTATTTAGCTTGAACGACGTCCGACTTGTATATCTATTTGTGCAAAAGCGAGAATTGTACTGAAATTTTAATTCCTTTCGAATCACCTTTTCAGGCATTTCAGCTCGCTTCTATGGCAACAGAAGCAAGTCAATTCAAAGACTGTTACTGGAAAATACAGATAGCACGCTGTTATATGAGGTATATCTCAATTTATGATAATTTTCACGAGGACTACAACCTTATCAATGGCAATAATTATTTACCCAGACTGGAAAAAGATATGAAAAAAGGACAGAGCATTTTAAAATAAATAACATTTTAGAATTGGACTTAACCGCGAAGCGGAGAAGCAGTTAAAATCAGCATATGCTTTACAGCCATCAGTAACCACTGGTCTACTACTCAGCAAAGTATGCTTTTTTATTATTCTCACACCGATCTAACTCAGTCATATCTAATCAAAGGTTTACTGCGCTATTGATCAACCATTAAAAGCAATCGAATCATTGCGACAGACGCTGACACAATTCCCAGACGAAATTAGCCTACTGAAAGCTTTAGGCCGCATATATGAAAATTTGAACGATTTCCATCAATCAGAAATTTGTTTCAAACAAGTACTGAAAAAGGAAAGTGTTGATGTCGAATCCATCGCTTGTTTAGCAACCCATTACTTTTACAACGATCGCCCAGAATTAGCTCAACGTTTTTTCAGGTTTGTCGTAAAACAAAAAGACAGTTTAAACATGCTCTTTTTGATATTGTTGTAGAAGATTGCTTCAAATGGGCGTTATGACAACAGAAACACTTCTTAACATAGGCTTATGCTGCTTCAATGCCCAACAATTCGACTTGGCTATTGACTGTCTGCAACAGGCTATTACTTTAGCTGAGGATGAACAAGCGGCAGATGTGTGGTATAACGTGGGAAAAATAGCACTAGTAAATAACATTAAATGAATTCATTCATACCTAATTATTTCTTTCTCTAGCTTTGTTGTTTTTAATGTTATTTTTTTCTATTTCATTTTCACTGATAACTTTATAAAAGTATGGCCAACTTAGGCTACAGGTGACATCTACTGGGCTCGACAATGCTATTCGTTGTGTCTAGCCTATAGCAGCGATTACGCAGAAGCATGGTGTGATTTGGGAATTCTAGAGATGCATGAAAAAAATACAGACCAAGTATGTACAAAAAAAAGAAGATAAACAATACTCATAAATATACATGTTCAGGCAAAATCACTGCTCCAAACAGCCATGCTACATGGTGACTACACTTTCGAACCGTTTTATAATTTCGCACTACTCACATATCAAGTTGGAAACAATTGAAGCATTATTTAACGCGTAGTTGTAATATTTACGTGACTTTTAGCTTGGCGAATACGGTTCAAGCTTGAATGCAGTGAAGCGAGCTTTAGAAATCAATCCAGAACACGTACCGTCGAAAGAGCTCAACAAACGCTTATTCAACTTATTAGTAAAGTTATGATGAAACACAAAATTTACAGTGAAAATGTGAACATGATGGATATTGAACAATGATTCAAAAATGGTTTTCATTCAATAAGCTTATTTTTAATGTCTTTCACTGTTTATAAAAATTTATAATCAAATTTCACTTCAACTATTCTCATAAATAAAATATTCATAACTTCCAAAACTTGTTCTTTAAAGCTGTCGAAAATTAAAAAGAAATTTTAAATTATTTAAATTTTAAACTAAAGTTAAATGATTTAAAAAGCTGCTTAAATTACAGACGAAATGTTTTCAAATTTGTTGCACTTCGCTGCCAATCTGAAACACTGCAAATATTTTTTTCAACAAAAAAAAATGCATTGTGCAATAGTAAGTTGGTTACAAAATTGCATTTTGAAATTTTTTCAGCCCAAAATGAACCAAACAACGAGCTCAACGATTAAAGCAATAATTTCAAAGAAAGGCCCATCCGGTAAGCAATGGAATTGTACCAGCAATCAGAATTTGAAAAATTTCAGCCACTGAAAATTACAATTATCATATTTGATGATTTACAGGATTCGGTTTCAACATTGCTGGTGGAAAAGATAAACCTTATTTTCCTGGTAAATTTGGAATATTTGTAACGAAAGTGAAACCAGACAGTGAAGCAGAAAAACAAGCTGTCAGCTGACAGCTGGCTGTAAACTTCTCTCAGCAAGTTTCAACAAACAAACACATAAACAAACAGATAATAAATATGACAAATTTTCTAATTTCAGGTTAATGATCAAAGTTTGATCGACGTGACCATGGAAAAGGTAGCAGAAATTTTTCAAAATGCTCACGGTGAAGTTAAAATAGAATTTGAATTAGATGCAGGAACTCGTTTCCTGAAGGTAACGGTTAGCAGAATTACGATAAAACCTTCAACAATGCTTTTCTGTTTGATTTTCAACTCTCACTACTATTCAGCCTAATTTCGGCCTAATTACAGAATTACAACAAAATAAATAATCGAAAAGATTCTACATCAAACGTGGAAAAACCGCTTTAAAGCAAGCCAAACAACCAATGAAGTTCAATCTATGAATTAATTGTTCGTATTTGTACAGTTCAAAATTATTCACTGTAAAAATAAATTTACAATTGTAAAAACCATTGATGTACTCGCTAATGCTGAATTTAAAATAGAATAAAGTCTGTCTAGTCTATTCTATTCACGCGCCAATTTCCCCACCACTATACTGTATCAGTAAAGTTCTACTTCTTCTTAAGAAGAAAGCACCAATTCACAAGTTATTCACCTTGATCAGCTCATTAATCGTCAATGTCAAAAAAAACTGACCGTGAAAGAACAATTTGAACAGAATTCAAAATTCTTAAATCAGATTTTAATTTCGCGTTAATCAAATCAAACGTTCGAAGAAATATACTTGCCCTCTTCCATTCATCAATATTCAATCTTCAAAATATAAATAGCTAATTATCAATCACCAAAAAAAAAAAAATAATCAACGAGATGCACACACAACAGTTTAAATAAGTGATCTTGCATTTCAAATTGAGTAACCTTCAAAATCAGAAAATACATTAAAGCAAAATAGTAATCATTATCCACTTTTTGTCGTATTTTGGAAAAATACAACATAATCAAAATATGCCATCCATTTAAAAGCTAGTTCAAGCTACCCACCACTGTTGGAACCAGTTGTAAAATTCATGTCAGCTGAATATTATAAAAAGTGAAATCAAAAACAAATTACAACGCACCTCGGAACAATTTACACAAATTCTGAATCATGCATACAACAACAGTTTCGCTTATTACCATTTTGGCCGTTCTCATTGGTACAGCATTTTTGTACTTTCTGTGAAAAATTCTCATTTAAAATTGTCGTTAATATTGGATTGCTCTTTGTACATTTGTAGCATATGCAAGCGCCAACAAGCCGGGTATATGCCCGATCACACCACCAAGAGGTTGGAATTCTGGCTCAGGAAGAGACTGCACAACTGACTACGATTGCAGAGGGTCAGAAAAGTGCTGTCCTCGAGGATACAGATATCGCTGCACAATGCCAAAAGAGGACAATCGTCCGGCAGTTCCTCCTATGCCAGGTGAAGAAATCGATCCAGGCAGTAAGTCGACACCCCCCCTTCCTCACAAAAAAAATATTCAATTTATTATTGAAATAATTTTTCACAGTGAGCGTAACGCCTGGAGAATGTCCATATGTTCCTCCAGGAGGTGGCACGCGTATTGATCGTTGTCAAAGAGATTCCGAATGCCGTCGTGGAAAAAAATGCTGCATGGGTGCATACGGATTGGAATGCCTGACTCCCATTAATGGAGGCCATGGACCAGCAGTACCACCTCCAATTGACAACATCGACCCTGGCAGTAAATAATAATGTGCATAAAACCAAAAATCACATAATATTAATAAAATATATTTAGTGTCAGTCACGCCTGGAGAATGTCCATATGTTCCTCCAGGAGGTGGCACGCGTATTGATCGTTGTCAAAGAGATTCCGAATGCCGTCGTGGAAAAAAATGCTGCATGGGTGCCTTTGGTTTGGAATGCCTGACTCCCATTAATGGAGGCCATGTACCAGCAGTACCGCCTCCAACTGACAACATCGACCCTGGCAGTAAATAATGATGTGCATAAAACCAAAAATCACATAATATTAATAAAATATATTTAGTGTCAGTCACGCCTGGAGAATGTCCATATGTTCCTCCAGGAGGTGGCACGCGTATTGATCGTTGTCAAAGAGATTCCGATTGTCGTTTCGGAAAAAAATGCTGCATGGGTGCATACGGACTGGAATGCTTAAGACCAAAAAGAAGAGGAAGTAATTTTGCCATTTAAAATACCCATGTTTATTTTCATTTTTCACATAACACAAAGCAATATTTCTAGGTGGAATACATCGACCAATGCCACTAGATAACTGATGAAAACGACCATATCATTTATCGATACTATTAATTAATTCAAATGTAGCACAACAATATTTCGCAAACGTCACCGTACACTATTCCAACAAAAAAAATGTAATTTTCAATATTATTAAAATAATACCTCTGTGCTGTAAAAGTGAAGTCTTATGAAACCAAAATCGTTACGCGTACTATTGAACAAATGTTGCATTGAAACCTAACAAATGGTATTACTTCACAGCTTACTCGCTGATCAAAATTGCAACGATCAAAACAAAATTCTCTTTTTAACATATTCAAAATTTAGTAAAACATGATATGGCACTAAACCAGAAGAAAGCAGACTGTGAAATTACAGAAAATGTAAAGTTATACCAGGTCAAACATGACTTGAAAAGAAAAAAAAAGTTCAAAAACCCCACTGCAACCAAACTTGATAATTTTTTAAATCAATATGTTTGATGTAATGCCGCTTTAATTGCGACATTCTATTTAAATATATGTGTAAAACAGATTTTCAAACAATTGTGATCACCATAAAGCAGCATTAGCAGATTACAAATTAAAAATTAAAGAATAAACATGCTCCACAAGCTTAACAGAGAAAACTGAACTCGTTGTCATACTGTAAAATACGCGACAATAATCTATACTGCAAGAAATATATAAAACACAACACTTACCAGTCTTTTCTGATGATCTTGCCTTCTTTTTTTTGTACTTTCTTGTTTGTTGTTTGTTCTGTAACTTCTATAAAAATGATTTAAAAAAACAAATTAAAAACAACATACAAAATAGCAAAAAGTAGTGAATACAACACAGGCAAAATGCAAGGCTTTAAAATTATTACCGTTTTATTTTGAAAAATAATAAACATGCGTACAATTTCAGTATTGTATTAAAAGTGCTGCAACCAGACAAAATTTTTTAAAATGTTGAAAAACAACGCAGCAGCTATTTTTGTCGTTTACTGCTACTGCCGCTTTCAGATCCATCTGCTGGACGCTTCTTTTGTTCTTTAACACTGCGCAGCAGTTGTCCCAAACCGAATGGATCATCTTCTTCACTGCGTTCAAATTGCACAGGGCCAGACCGCTTTGATGCATCATCAGCCCCAGAAAAGCCTTTGTCAGGAACAAACCTATACATAAACATATCATAATAATGTCCTAATCATGCGTTTTGTTCCAACAAAAATTACTCCTTACCTGTTTGTACTGATTATGCGATCCAAGTCAGTTCCGTATATTTCATTGTCAAGATTTTTACTTGGACGATAAATCGACTGTGCAGTGGTCTCTGCAGCTCTCCAAGGTTTGTCGTATGCTGAATAAGTTTCATCATCAAGTCCACCTCCAGCGTCCAAGCCCTGATTTAAAAACACAAAATTAGTAAGCAAGAAAATTGAAAATTAAAAAGTTACTTAACCTTTGACTGATTGAATAAACGATGATCAAACTGAGTCTCATTGGTACGAATCCTAGCGTCAGGCAAACCAAGGGCAATTTTTTCACTAATATCTCGATCAATATCACGTCGCAACTTTGCTCTAAATTGTAAAAATTAACAAAAAAAATTATAATCTTAAAATATGCACTGTTTATCAGGAGCTGCTCTAGCAATGTTTCTCTCTCGTCGCCGTTCCATCTGCTTATCATGACGAAGCGAATCGCGCTCTTTCACGTCTTCATCAATTTCAGATCGTTTCTTCTCCTTTCTCATACCGGCTCTTTCCTCACGTGCTTTTTGGGCCATCTGTCTCATCCTTTCCTCTTTGTCTTCCTTTTCCTTCTGAGCCAACTTACGTTCCAACTGTGCACGCATTTCTACAGCTTCTCGTGCCTAAAAGTTGAAACATTAAAATTACCAAAATATACAAAAAAAAACTAAATCATCAAAAACAGCGAACCTTCCGATCAGCAATGTACAATGCTTCTGCAAGTTTCGCAAAATTTTCATTAATATGCACTTGCTGCAAACCACGGCCATCGGCTGCAAGACGTTTATCCAATGGTACGGTAAATCCTTTTGCATTCTTCCAATTTGAGATACACGGTGGAATTTTCCATTCTTGCTGTTCTTTAACAGAAACCTAAAATATAAGGTGAAGTATATACAGTAAACACTAAATGAATAATAACAGAAAAACAACAATCTGAACACACTGCAAAACAATATTATAAAAAATACAATACAAAATATTTAATGAATAAATATTAAACCAATTTATCTTACCTTTCTAGTTGGAGAATGCATGACAGGAGCCGGGGGACTAGGCGGAGGTCTTGGAATTTTTTGATTAATTTTAAATCTAGGAGGTTCCATAGGATCTTGCTGCACTTCCACCATTCGAATAATTCTCTGCTGAGCACCACTGTTCAGCTGAGCATTTTGCTGGCTTGGCGTGTAACGAATATACTGACTTGGAGCTACTTTTTCCGCATGTCGAACAGGAAGGGCGGCAGCAATTTTAGTCTGAGTTATCTTTTCCAATGCCGCACGTGTCTTTTCCGTCACCTTTTCAAACAGTTTATAAGAAAAACAAGTGCAATGTGAACAGAGAAAAATATTACTTCTTTAAGATCCTCTTCTTTTGGACGATGAAACGAATCATCAGATTCATCAATAAGCTGTCCTTTCAAATCACTTAGTTTGTGATAAACAATCTAAGAAACGCTGAACTGTAGATGTACATTAACAAAAATATTATTTTAATAGCTTACTTTGTCATTGGAATGTCCGTGACGGACGATGGCATCGTAACGTACTTTACCACTCGAATCCAACTGCAAAGCTAACTGATTTGAATTTCCTTGCTTCTTATTACTTCTTCCCAATCCATTTGGAAACTGGGCAATATGAATTTCTGGAAATGCTCCCCCATCACCAAAATCCTATAAACTCTTGTAAATATTCAGATACATTATATATTTATTATTCATATTAATTTATTTCCTTATTTCAATTTTTCTTACATTACAGAAAAGAAAAAACAAATGCATAAACCATAAACACAGGTAAAATGTTAGTCAGTCATTTTAAAAGAAACGTTGCATTAAAATACAAGAAAAACTTATCTTTTCACAAATAGTATCTTTAAACATATGAAATCACAAACTGCACACTGCAACAACAGTAATTCGATTTTCACTAATATCAAACAAATCAAATCAAAGAAATCATCTAAAATTATTCAGTAAACAATCTTTTCAGAACTAATTCAACATATCACTAATTCTAACAAACTTATAAAATCGTACAAAATTTTTTAAACAAGTGACTTAAGTATATTTTCAACAGTTTTTACAACTACTTTGACAAAGCAAAACATATTAATGGCATTATGCTTTATAAAAAAAATCATTATTTAAACTCACAGAGTCTGTAGCTGGTCTCCAATTTTCACGCGCACCATAAGGCGGAGGTTTCTTAGAAACAACTCCTAAAGCCTTTTCGTGCGGCTTAAACCATGGATCGGTTGTCGCACGATCTTCTACGACTCGTGAAGGCTTGGGAAGAATACTTAAATATTTCAAATTATATATTTAATAACTTCACACATTAAATGTTTATTTTCTACTTACTCAGTTAACAAAACAGACATTTCAAAAGCAACCTACACTAATGAGCACACAGATACAGTAATGTAGTAAATAATGCAAGTTCAATGAACCTAATTTTATTGTAATCGTAAGCAAAAGATAATGATCAAAAATTGAAAACTGTTTATATTTAAAATTAAAATTAAAAATTCGATATGTAATGGAATTTTCACAAAGACAAAGGTTCAATGGAAAAATTATTACAGTAATTCAAATTTTGATCGATAATGCAGCATAATTGAGATGTCATAAAAGTAATTGCTACTTAAAAGTATGTTCTTTTGCATTTATTAATTTTTCAGAATTAATTTTAATCACTTTATTAAAACTTAAGAATTATTTATTAAATTTATAAATTCCAACATAAATCAGATATTTGCAATTTTTATATTAATTGATTTGTGGGAAATTTTTAATAATAACTTTTATTAAATTACTGCAGTTTTTCAATAATACCTACTTTATTCAGGGCATTCTGTAAAATATTAAATGCTTTTATAAGGCCGATATGTCCGTTTCATTGATTTTATATAGTATGAAATTTTGAATTTTTTTTTATTAAGGCATTTAAGTGCAAGATAAATACCAAGTTAGCAATGGCAAGTCTTCTGTGCAAAAGGAAACACAGCGATGGTTTGTTTTGCTATGAAAATGTTATTTTTTTTAAAAAATAGTATTGAATTGTAAAATTTTGCTCATTTTCAGAAAGTGTCCGAAGTACGACTTCACGCGTTGATATGACCGGATTTTATCTAACCAAAGTGTACGGTCTTGATGAAAAATGGAATGAGAATGCCGTTTCAATGAAAAGTTAAATTACACCTTTAAGCGAATATTGTCTATTTTTAAAGATTTCAATTTAGCTTTGCTTGGCGAAAATCCAGACGAATTAGAAGCAACAGCGCAGGTGAATTAAAAAAAATGTTGTTTTTATTTTTTAATTTTGCTGTAATTTTGTTTGATTGTTCTTAGTTCAACTTTTTGATTGATTTTGGTTGGACTCTGGCTCAATATCCAGAAAATTGTCGTCAAAAACCACTTACAATAGTCACATCTAGTCAGTCGGCTAGATGGAATGATTTGGTCCATGACGTTAGGAAAGCAACAAATGTATCCTTAGTTGATGCTAGATTGCCAATTCCGTTTGGAACGCATCATACTAAAATGACTTTATTGCGCTACCGCAAGGGTTTGAAAGTTGCTATTCACACGGCTAATTTGATAGAATATGATTGGTGTGAAAAAACTCAAGGGTATGATATTGAAGAAATAATGAATGTTATTTCTATTGTGCTGCCATTATTACAGCATGTACATCAGTCCTTTGTTTCCACTTATTGAAAACAATACAGGAACGGATGATTATGATTCAAAGACGAATTTTAAAGCAGACTTAATCGCTTACCTGAATGCGTACACAAATTCTGCAGTGAAAGCATGGGCTGAAGAGATTAAAAATTACGATATGCGTGAAGCCAAGTATGAACAATGTTGTTAAGTTTGGTTGTTTTTTTTAAATCAATTTTGCAGCGTTTTTATCGTGGCATCAATACCTGGTCGTCATCGAGATGTTGCAATGTACAACTGGGGTCATTTGAAATTGGGAAGAATTCTGAAGACACACCTAAATTACGACGCGATAGATGCAAATTGGCCTGTTGTCTGTCAGTTTAGCAGCATTGGTTCGTTGGGCACAAAGCCAGAAAAATGGCTACTTGGCGAATTTGCGGCAAGTCTGGGTCGAACAGCTTTTGAATGTTCCGCATTGCAAGAGCCATTCCGAAATCTGAAGTTAGTCTATCCTTCTGTGGAGAATGTACGTTGTAGTTCCGAAGGCTATTACGGTGGTACTTGTCTTCCGTATACTGAAGCAGTAGCATCTAAACAACAGTATTTGCAACAATTTATGCATCAATGGTTGTGCGAATGCTATGGAAGGTCTCACGCCGTTCCGCATATCAAAACATATTTCCGTTATAGTCCATGTTTTCAAAAACTCGCGTGGTTTTTGCTGACCAGGTTTGGTTTGTAACTGTTATTTTTATTTTCAATTAATTAATTAATTTTCAGTGCTAACTTGTCCAAAGCAGCTTGGGGCGTTTCTGAAAAAAGTAACCAACAATTTAACATTCGCTCTTACGAAATTGGTGTTTTGTTTATTCCTGAATTCTTTTGTGTACGCATTCAAAATTATGTTGCTGCTTCAGGAAAGAAATATCACTTTTTTTTTCTCCAGGGATTGAAAACTTTCACCACTCATCGCAATGTGGAGACATCGTCGGCTGAGTTCCCACTCCCTATGGACCTGCCATTGGTTCCTTACAGTCAAAATGGTAAATTTGTCATTATTTAATTCAAAAAATTTCCATAAATATTGTGCTTTAAGATAAAATGTGGATAATTGATATACCATATGGCGAGGCTGACGCGCATGGTATAACATGGGATCCCTGAATTTTCAATAAAGCATTAATGCATTACAGAATAGCATTATAATTTTTCTGATTATGATAAATTAGCTATTTCGTAGTAATAGTCACTAAGCAATTATACATATACATATACATATAAGCATGATTTCAGTAAAAATGTATTATAAATAAATAAAAGTTGTCCATGCAATAAATTAGTTAATATTGACGCAGTATTTCTAAAACTTCGGCAGTCTCAAAAAATTCATCATCATCATCGTCAAAGGCAATAAACTTTGGAGGCATAACGTTTTCTGCTTCAGCTTCATGTTTTCTCTTTTGGGATTTACCATCATCATTATCATCCGTTGCTAAATTAAAGCAGATAATAAATAAATAAAAAATTATAATTCTCACAATATTATTCAAAACAAGAAATGAAAATAAATAATCGGATAACATTTGCATGTCACTTACTGACAGAGGCCTTGTAACGTTCGTATGGCGTTAGTAAATTACTTGAACTTGGTTGAGAATAATTGAATTCCAAATTGCTGAGGTCGACCGTAGCAAATAAATCGTCGATTTCACTGTGAGCCAAGAATGCATCAAGTTCACTTTGGAGGCTATCACTGACTGCAACCGTGTTGGTTGAAGTTGTCTGTTCATCGTCATCGGGAAACAGTTGCCTTCCTAAATATTCAACTGTCCAAATTATCTTACATATAAATAATGTTTATTAAGAGGACTTCGTTTGGCTTGAGCAAGTCGCTCTTTTAGCATTAGTGCCAGCATCTCTACAGCGTTGTCATCAGATGGTCGTGGAGCTGGTCTACGCACTGGAGTTTGAGGCTGTGGTGGTTGAGGAGTCGATGTAGTAGATGTTTTCTTCTCACTATCACTACTGCTATTAATACTACTACTACAACTGCTACTAGCATTACTGTTATCGGCAGTATTGTTTTCATTTTTATCATCATTTGTTCTAAATTTCAAAATGTATATATTTTTCTCATCAGCTGTATAAAACAAATGCATATGTACCTACCGTGGACGTTGTCTGACAAGAAAGCGACGGGGTATAATAATTGGTGATAAACCTTTTCGTGGAACTCCAGGTGGAGGAGAGTTAAAGCGAACAACTAACTTTTCTGATCCTATGCAAAAAATTGCATTTTATATTTCAAAATTTTTGAACTATTATTTGAAAAAATACTTGGCTTAATCTTTTTATGACATGGGGAATCTTCAGACCAGCAGACTAAGGAATTCGGAGGAGCGCTTGAATAAAATATAGCTAAAAATATTCATGTTAGACACATTTCATTGATTTAATCTTATAAAAAAGAAGAACAACATAAAATTAATCAATGCCCAGGATGTTTAATTAATAAGAAAGCTTGTTGCAGAGCTGACCTTGAAATATGATCAATAAACAGTTCAGAAAATAGAAACAACCTATTTACACGGTTTTTTCTGGGGTAATATTGTTTTTTGTACAGTACTCCGAACAATGAGAAAATTACAAGATGATAGAACAATAAAGACTGACCGAGCAGAAACAATGGCTGACCTAGATTAGCTGGCTGGACATGATATCACAGTATGAAAAAGATAGCAGTAGTAAAACGGGTTCACCTCTGTCGTAAATGTAATTCATATAATACATTTTAGCTTGTATAAAATTATAATTATTATAAAATGTTCAACACCATCACTCCAAATCAAATAAGAATGACAAGTAAAATTTTTAAAAAATGTAGACTAAATTTTACTAAAGACCAAATAATGTATATTTGTTTTTTCTCTGTAATTCAAAGTACAGCGGAGGATTTTTACGTTTCATCAAAAGCTCAATAATAAACAGCAATATTAAATAAAATTTTAAAACAGAAATGAATATTGTAAAAGCTTAAGAATTGAATAACTGCAAATCCGCAAATTTTAAGTCATTTCGAGGCAGTTAGAATTATTACTACTCAAAAAATTGTACGTACGTTTTCCAGAAAGTAAATTTAACAAAAGAACAAACTACAAAACTTACACATCGCTGAAGAGTAGAAAAGTGAACTTCAATCGATGAAATAGGAATGTACAATCAATCGCACTGTTGTCCTCCAAAGTGGAAAAAACTGTGGAAGCTTTATTTGATAATAGCTAAAATGTGAAATTGAAATATTATCAAGCAAAATAAAATATTCATATATTTATAAAATCTGAAGAAACGACATAAAAAAAGGCAAACGATGCTACGTACCAGGAGCGCACACGCAACTACAATGAATTTGAATTTCCTATAAGGTAAAGATTTTCAGGTTCATATGGAAATAAGATAATTGCTGGTAACAATAAATGACAGTAAATAAATGTTATTTAATTTTAATAAGATAAAAATTTTAAATAAATCAGATAAAAATTATTTTATTTTTTAATTAAAATTCTTTAAATTTTCTAAATTTATTTTTGCAATTTTTTGAAATAGTGACAGCAATTGGTAACAGCTTATTAATAAATCTTTCATTTATTTCTAATAGACTTATAATTTTGAATTGAATTTTCTATTGTAATTTTAATTGCATTTTTTAAATTACCAGTTACAAAAATTGTCATTATTGTTTCATGTATAATTACATAATAAAGATGAAGAATTATATATTACAGTTAACCATTGTATTTTTTTTGTATATGTATATACATGATTTGCAGGATCGTACACTATCATGCTATGATTTGAGAATTTACTAATTCAATGCTTATTTATACCTGCCTTTTTTTAATGTTTACTGTCTTCAACATAAGTGCTCAATGACATCGAAATAAATTGTATTTGTTAAATATTTTTTCATTGTAAGTACTATTTTTACCTTTTAATCTTTTAAGTTTTACAGAATTGTTCATTCGGTGTGATGTTTATATATTTTTACTTTTTTATGATGAATGCTACTTGTTTACTGCTTGTTGTTTTAAGTTATAGTTTATAAATTACAACTCCCATACTTATGCTGTATGTGAATATGCTGAATTTTTATAATTTTATTCATTTTCATATAATATAAAGGATATTATTATGATTAGTTTTATTTGAAATTCACTTGTTATTAATTTGCTGTTGGCAAAATAATGCAAATAATTGGAATTCCTAAGTTATTTGTTGTTGATATTTTAATAGAAGTTGAACTGAAGTAATGGATGCTTCTCCCACGATTCGAAAAGCAGAATTGGAACGGAAAAAAGCAAAATTGGCTGCTATCCGGGAGGAGAAGAAACGCAAAGAAGAGGAACGTCGACGACAAACAATCGCTGCTACTCATGGGAGCAGTATTACAGCAGACAGTGGTAAGAATAGCTTTATTTTTTTTTTTGCATTCTTTCATAATTATTTTAAAAAAAATAATTAGATCTTCGAGAAGAAGCTGACAAAATGCTCGCTGAATTTGGCATAGCGCCTGTGTCATTGTCAGATTTTGGCGCGGCATTGCAGAATACTTCTTTCAGTGATGATCACAACACTTCGCTGCTGTCAGAAAGTGATCATTCAAAACAAGAATTCGATTGTCGAAACACGACAGCAAAAGATAAATGTATTCCAAAATTGGAAATCACTAAAGCAGTTCCAGCTTCTTTTGTGCCTCCCGAACGGGTACAGTTGTGAAGGTTGTATGATTCACGTATGAAATGTGATTTTTGCTTTCGATTTAAGATCTGTTACAGCAAAACCACGCAGACCAATTTTGAACATGCAGACAAAGATCATGTTAATATGCATTTGTTCGAATGGGACGACGAATTTATTAGCGACCAGCATCCCCTTTCGACGGGACCACATAGCCCTGAAGAGGTATTCGATGTGGACCCTACATCAGCGCATTTCATGGCTGGAATTTTGCCTCATGTAGAACTGGTTAAACCAGCTGAGGTATAAGCGTGTTGCGCCTGCTGCGAACTGCATAGTGCTTCATTAGCCATTTTCCTACTCACCGTTATGCGCCTCTTAGATTGTTGTAGACTTTTAGCACGTTGACCATAGTTTTTGCTTTGCGACTGGGATGATGACGAATGCTTTTTGCAGAAGCCCAGTAATTTAACAGAATTTGTCCAATTGTTTTTGAAAACATGCAGTATCTGTGTTTTGGAACGGTTTGGTAACTTTTTGCACGTAACTTTGCAGCATCCTTATAACTTATTCTTACAGTCAGTGACACGTCTTTAGTTGATGCATTTCAGTTTATTGTTATTGATGCAGCTTGTTTTATGTCACCAGCGTGCTTTTTTTTGATTTAGTTTGCTTTTTTTTAAATCTTGATTCCATTACTTTTGCTAAAATCTCTTCTAATCCACTTTTAGGTTGTGCAAACAGATGTTCCTCCAAAGGAGGAACCCGTTGAAACACCGAAAGAATTGAGTGAAGAAGAAAAGCAGAGCATTTATTCAAGCTCTTCTTTTCGTACTTTTTTCGAAAGAGCTTCAAAAGTTATAGAGCGTGCCATCGTTGAATCGGTATGTGAACTATTTTCATTACTGCATCTCAGATCTCGAACAATGCATTTCAGTAGATCGCATTATTCTTATATTTACCTAAATGTGAGTTAAACAATATTTGATTATCAATATTCTTAGTTGTAAGTGAGTTGTTTAAAATTATAACTAAAATGTTTATGTATTCAGTATTTAACAAAAGAACCTGAATTTTAATTTAGTTGGTAATTTCAGGACAGTATCTTTGTCGATTATGCTAAAGATGTGGAGAAAGAGAAGCCGGATACTAGTGTCAAACTGTCACTTAGTCGTTGTTTCTACAGTGAATCACTGATTCGAAATCGTTGCGTCACGTGTTTCGATTTTTCACCACAATATCCTGAACTATTGGCTGCATCTTATAGTAACATGGATGATTCTTCAAGCAGTCCAGGTGGTAGTGTTCATGTGTGGAATTCCAAATTCAAAAAGACCACTCCAGAGTAAAAGAAAATGTTATTCTTTTACCCAATTTGATGCAATATTTTTGATATTTAGATATTCATTTTATTGCCAGTCTCGGGTGTTGTCTATGACATGGGCGAAGTTTCATCCTAATTTATTGATTGGAGGAACGTATAGCGGTCAAATTTGCTTGTGGGATAATCGACATAATAAGAAAACACCAATACAGAAAAGTTCTCTGTCCACCAGTGCTCATACTCATCCTGTTTATTGTCTTCAAATTGTTGGTAAGGTGGCTTTCTTTGTGTTATAAACAACTCTGTATCAGTTTTGACTTATTGCAGGCTCAACAAACGCTCATAACATAGTCTCTATATCGAGCGAAGGTAGACTCTGCTCTTGGAGTCTTGAAATGCTTTCTCATCCTCAAGAGACACTGAATTTACAATGGAAGCAAAGTAAACAGGTGCGTGTAAGAAACTGTAACGATTGAGACAAATATCCTTATAGTATTAATTTTAGGTTTCGCCATATTGCATGTGCTTACCTACCAATACTGGTAATAATTTTTTCATCGGCAGTTTGGATGGATATGTTTATTCTGGATGTCGACATGGCAATAAGTCTGGCTTAACTGAGCTCTACGAAGGTCATTTTGGTCCAGTAGTCGGAATTGACAGTCATTCTGCTGTGGGTTCAGTTGATTTTAGTCATTTATTTTTGACTTCATCATTCGATTGGACGGTGAAACTGTGGAATGCAAATGTTAGTAATATAAATATGCGCATACCTGTTTACGATTATAAGTTTGGAAGGAGTGATAATAATATTCTTTTTGTTTAGGAAAGTCGACCTTTGTGTTCTTTTGAAAATAACAGCGACTATGTGTTCGACGTGGCATGGTCGCCCATACATCCAGCACTGTTCGCATGTACAGATGGTGAGGGTCGACTGGATTTGTGGCATTTGAACAGAGATACCGCATTGCCTGTTGCCTGCATGCAAGTCGAAAACAGTCCTGCTTTGAATGTTTTGGCTTGGTCTAAATCCGGTAAAATATTTATTTATTTTATTTGGTCATCACAGTTCATTATATGTGAATTGCAGGCATGCAGATTGTAGTTGGTGGTGATGATGGTAAAACGTGGATGTACGATGTCAACGAACAGTTGGCTTGTCCTACGGTGAACGAATGGGCTAGTTTATCTGCAACATTACAACAGTTGAAACAAAATCAAATCGAAGCACAGGAACTAAATGCAACAATGACAACTCGTTGAACAAAATACATCAAGAATATTCATTCATTCATTCTGCGTAGTAGTAGGACAAATTGAAAAAGCTAACATTACTGGAAATATTTCGATATGGTGTCATCATTCTGGACGTGGATCATCTTTGCACTTCACCTGCTGAACAACACTGATTCATTTTCTTTGTTCTCTCATAATACATGCTTACGGCAAAAGATTCATTCGTTCGTTATTTATCATCTCTATCGTCATTACCAACTAGCAAGTTCACTGGTAAAGTGCAACAACTTTTGAGTACTTCGCTTTTTAGTTGTCGTATTATTATCGCTTCATGATTGGAAGCTGTGAACATCATTTATTTATGGTGTTGTTGTTCGAATAAATTTTGGATAATAAATAAAAACTTGCTACAAACAAAAATTAAAAAGGTAAACAAGTACGTACATACGTCAAAAGAAGGCTATATTTAATTGAAAGTTTATACGTGAGAAAAATCCAATAATTGAATTTCAATCTTCTGGTTCAAATGTATAGTGGACGAGCGGAAACTTTTTGGGATCTCTGTATGGAAAGGCCCATTCATAATCGTAAGCATACTGCTTCGGTTTCTGCAATGTAATAAACGAAAGAATTGAGAATTTTTTGTAAAAAAATTATAACAAAAAATGAATTTTATGAATGAAAAATTGTATACCACAGGAACTTCGTTTGTTGGAATCATAAACCTGCTCAGGTAGAGAAATAATACAAAGCCTCCTATATATTGCAGCAGACGAACAAGTTTTTGCCAGCTGGAAAAAAACAGAATTAACAAGAAAAGCAGAACAAGAAATGAAACAAAGTAAAATATTTGAATACGATGATGCATATTCAACACCAGTGACAGTGTGCCGATCGGCGAAAATGACATCGTGAAAAAAATCCACCTGTAAATTAAATATAAAAAAATCTTTAAAACTATTACTGTAATAAAAGATACAAGCTTACCGGTTCGTTGAAATTTCGGCGCATTCCAGGATAAGACCAATCTTCATAGGGATCTTTCAAAGCGTAATTTATCCGGCCCAAATCAGGATAATTTCCGACGTGCATTTCACGTGGATATGGACAATAGTCTTCTTCACGTAGGCCGTATCTCAATGCAGCCAATTTTCTCTCTTCAGCTGTCTCTGGCCAAGAGCCAGGTTTATGATCTCGAATCCACCATCCTTCGATAACCCAATCTCGACCTCCTTGAATTCAATTTTCAAAAATTCAACTATACTATGGGCACACTATTTGAAAAATGTTTAATTTGTTCGTTAATTTGACTACGAAAGTACACAAAATTGAAACAAAAGTAAATTGATCGACGTTTTGCTTACTGTTTAATGGATGGTATTGACTTACGAACCGAATGCCGCTTTTACCAATTCGAATAGCAGCAAGAGACATGTTTCACATCAATTACTGTTGTTTCTGATAAAAATAGAAGATGCTTTTGTATAAATGTAATAATCAAGTTCTACTTATACTGTAATGGTGGCACACATGAACAGTGTTGTTCGAATTTTTTCTCAACTTGGTTCTTAAGCTCACTTTTATGCGTATCAGTTGCCTAAAATGAAACTTTTTTAAAATAACTTTAATACAAACGATGAATATTTATTCATATTCTCTATTATAACCGATAGTTCAACAGATACCAATTATCATTACAAAACTCTCGTAAATTGGAATAATTAATAACGAATAATTTGATCGACAAATGTTTTTTGTCTAGCTTTCAAAACTGATCACGCATGTTCTGCAAACTAAGTGGAGCAATATACTCAGCTAGATCAATTTTTTCGTAAACGTACTACTGCCTTGTAAATAAGCTGATTTGTTCGCTTGCGAAATTTCAAAATGAAACAACTCAATTAATGTAAAAGTATGCAAGCCACCAGAAGAAAAAAAAATTTAATTTACATTCTTACATCAAAATATAGTATGTAAAATAAGTGTAAAAAAATAAATGCAATATTATGATGTAAAATTTGTTTTTGCAAAACGATGCGATGTAATTTATTTCTCAGTAACAACTGTAAGTTTTTTATCAATATTTTCCAATAAATTTAAATTGTACTTCATTTCAATTGTGAGTCGTTTTGCTTCGGTCACATTTTTCCTATCGAATTCATCAATCAAACTCAGTTTGCACTGTTCAACGTCGGCTGCAACCTTCTGTCGCAAGGCTATCAAGCTGGAAGGACTTTCAATTTCGCAATCTTCCAACTTTTCGTTCAATTCAAAAATGTGCATCAGAAATTGTGACGAAACACCCGCACTTCGTTCATCTCCATCCGATATCTTTTCTCCCATTAATTCCAACATATACACTGCTCGTGGATAAGGTTTCAGCAAAGTACTGTAAGCATCATTGATCAGTGACGCCTGTTGTTCGGAAAATTTTCGCTCATTCTGAAATTAAATTGGTTTCAAATTTCTCAAACTTTATATCATCACAAGAATGCATCATCAAAAAACCTCCTAATAAAAGATCAGTGTTTTTTCTTTGTTTTTTTTAATTGAAATGTTTCAAATGAAACCGTCTACTTACTTCTGACTTTTGTGTAAATCGGTCAGGATGAAGAGTGTTCTGCAGACTACGGAAACGACTTGTCAACACTGACACATCCAAATTATACGATGGTTCAAGTCCAAAAAAATCGAAATAGTTTTTACACACTATGGGAGGTTGAACAAAAGAACACGTGCGGCAAAAGAATGGATCACTTATACAATCCCGCAAGCTATGGCAATGCCAACAGTTCACCTGCAAATCTAACTTTTCACTTTTTCTACATGTCGATAAATACAAGATTCGTCTCACTGTTGGAACAAAAAATGCTCTATTATACACTGCAAAAGGGCAAGAAATTACTCGCCTCATATTCAACAGTTCATTTTGCAGTTATTGCATTGTCAACTGTATATGGAAAATCAAGTTACGTATACATACAGTAAGTATAGTTTCAACTATCACTAAAAAAATGCGGCAACACTCGTTCTACTGTAAGTGTAATACTAATAAAAATATAATAAGCACTTCTTGTTGAATCCTGTTGTTTCCAAACTTTCTGACATTTCTTTTTCATTATTTAATCATAATAAAACTTTATTATTATTCAATAAAAATATAACGTGCAACAAAAAATTCACAAAATAGGTGGTACAATCTCTTTGTGCTCAGAGAAAATGATTACAGAGGTATATATGTAGACAAACGGTTGTGTGGCAGTGAATATTTCTCGACAGTAGTAGCAGCAACAAGTCATGCTTTACAAATATGGCAATCAATTTGTTTTCAACTGACACTCATTACCCACTGCTTCGTACGGTGAGCAACAGCTAACGAACTTGCAATAATGAGTAGATGTATCCGCACTATTGATAGAATAAAATTAAATTAAATTAGGCAGCTTAAAAAAGTAATTTTCATTCTTGAAGATCATCATTTACCTTGAACATATTCGTCTACCATTGGTTCGACAAGGCATGTCTAAATAGAGCAATTTCGTACATTCTGTATAGCCAGTGCATGGCGTTGTTTCACATCGTCGATGTTCATATGATTCACCACTGTTTAAAAATATCGACAGTAAATAAATAAAATAAAAATCACCGAAGAATAATAGTAATTATCAACAACAACAACAACATACCTGCATATTCGTGTGGAAGTTTGACAACTTCGAAATCGACTTTGTAAACCACATGCACCGCAAGTGCGACTGCAGTGAGTCCACGACGACCAAGGTGTCCACGATTCGACAGTAGGTTCTACAGTAGCTGTGGTAGATGTGGTCAAAATTGTAGCTTCAGTTGTAGTTTCAACTGATTGTGTTGTCGATGATGAAGTTGTCGGTTTCATTTTAAAATCATCTATATTAAAAATGAACAAACAGGAATTTTTATTTCATAAGAAAAAACCTCTGAATAAATAATTAAATATTGTTTCAATTACACTGCTGCACTTTAGCTTTAAAACCGATGTGCGGATAGCCTGAAGTGGTTTTAAAAATGATCACCATTTGGTTTTCATCGGACCATATTGGTGCAATTGGTTTTTCAGTGCAACAGAATCTAAATTGATAATTTATATTAAACAAACAAATCATCAAATTATTCAACCGTCGTAATCACCGCATGCCAGTTGGCCTTAAATCGCTGCTATTTTTCACTTCAACATAATCTTTGCAAGTTTCTGAGCAGAAAAATTCCATAGGACCGACAAATTCTGCGGTTATTCGAGCTCCAGGGTCAGCCTGAATTTCACACCATTTAATATTTATTTTATTTTAAAAAGTTCACATTTTCCAAAAAACAAACTTTAATCAACCAACTACAAAATTGTCCATCTTTGTAAGTATTCGGATAGTTTGGACTAGTGATTTCAAACCATTCGGGAAATTTTGGAGCTCGAATTATTCCGCCGCATTGTGCTCCTGTAAAATATTATTTTCTCATTTTTAATTAAAATTATCAAACGAATAAGCTGCCAGCTCACCTTGAGAACGTTCATTACGATCACAGTGGATACCTCCTAAACCGTCTGGACAAATACATTCCGCACAACTGCGTGGATGTGTGTAGCCGCCATTTTGACAAGAAAGTTTTCTTGGACACGATTCTGCATAAAATAAATTTTCACATTAAGAAAAAAATTTTTTTTACAACATTATGAATAACACATCCACAAACATACGTTCACAATAGGCTTTGTTGATTATTTCAACGTCCAGAAAAGAAGGATGCTCACGTTGACCAATAGTTCGCTGATAACCCGGCTTGAGGGTCACTATGGTGCGTTGTGTGTAATCGCGTGTGAATGCCTTAATTACACAGTTACGGACGGGTAAAGAATTGTATTTTTTTTGTCGTGTGATAAATTTTTCAACTTACCGTGGGACCATAATGCATCACCGAGCCAAGATCATACGGCACATCCATGGTGGTTACTTGATTGGTATTACGTTTCAAAAAATTGTACAACGCCCCTTTCATCACATTTTCCGGTCGAATTCGAATATAACTGTCTGCATCCGGTCTGGACTGTTGGTGCCACAAACCCATGGCGTGGCCTACCTCGTGTGAAATGATGCCCAGCTAAAAAAAGAAATCAGTTTATTTTTGAAAAAAATTGTAAATGTTTAACAATTAATTATTATTTACATATTCACATCCGCTACCAATAGAAACTACTTGAACTCCTCCATATCGACCAACCATTGAATAACATCTATTATTTATTTTTTGAATATTTTCAAATAATCGTACAAAAAGAAAAGATACACAAAAAATAGTGCATAAAAATAAATTCCTTACCCACCACCTCGGAAAAACAACAGATGATCTTCACTATTAGCATTATCGTCGAAAACAAATCTCATACAAGTGTGACTTTGCCAAAATTGCAACGCCTGACGAATCAGTGCATGATTTTCCTGAGCTGCAAATCAGCACTGATGTTAGAAGAGCAAAAAAGCGAATATAAATGCGCAATTTTTTTCATATTTAATAAATATCTATATATCTAACTCACCAATTGAATTATGAAATCTGTACTTTATTACACCTCCTTGCCATCGTTTTTGTAAATTTTTCTCAAGACTACGCTTGACCAGCTTACGCTTGACAAACGGCATGTGATCGTCCAAAATTTGGTTTGCTTGCACAGGTGTCAACAAAATGTCACCTTCGAACAGCAAATCTGCTTCACTGTTCACTTGAAGCTTTTCTCCATCGTTTGACAAAAAATTTTTATCCAAATTTTCCTATATTCAAAAAGTAAAAGAAAAAACAATTCATATAGTTCGTACTTGAGTATCTTTTATACTGTGTTCAGAAGATACTGAGCTCGTTTGGAATTTGAACACAGTCATATTTAAGTTTATAAACAAATAATTGCTTTTTGAAATTTAAATTTAAAAATTTTCCATCAACAATTTCTACTTATTTTTTTTTGTTTTGTTTTGCATTGACAAACCAAGTGCAAAGAAACATTTACCATTACCGTAGCGGATATAATTTCATTTTCTGTATATTTATCTGGATAGAAATTCTGATCTGCCAACAGCATCAGTTTGTTCAATGCAAGCTTCACATGATTCAGATGATCTGAATTGAAGAGATCGTACGGAAAACTGAAACCGTATGTCTAAAAAAAATCAAACAAATTATACTCAGAAATACACAAAGACCTCTCTGTACATGTTAAAAATCAGAACAAACGATATTCAATTAATTACTAAACCAACTTTATAAAATTTAATCAGGTTATAATAATTGTAAACATGCTACAGATAAAAATTGCTCACCAAAAGTAGAAGGAAAATAATTGAAGAAGTAAAAAACGCTTTGTTGAGCAGCATTGGTTGAAAGCGTATATAATAATATTATTATTTTTCAAAAATGAAATGCTCTATGCTTATTATAATCAAAAAATAATAATAATGTCGCTACTTGAAAATGGCTGATGACAGAGTGAATGACAAATGGGAAATTCTACTGCCGCTATATATCTTTTTTTTACCAAAAATGTAGGTAAAGCAAAACAAAGTCATCGTTTGCTAAAGTCAAAACAGTGTACAAGAAAAAAGACGACTTACTTAGTTCTGCGTCCTGGGGTTTTTCCCAGTTTGTCGGAAAAGAAGATTCCATCATTAAATGAAATTTTTTCCCAAATCGACCTGAATTTGACCCGAAAATTGGGGAAAAAATTGAAGCCAAAAAAGGAAAATACCGGCCACTAGGGCACGAGTTGCTTTTCCATTTCCCCATTGTAAAAAAGAAACTTTCACGTGAAAATCTACAAAACTTATAAATAAATTTCACTTTAAAAGAAAACCTAATCTTCTTTATCATCTAGCTAAGTTTAATGAAAACAATATTTCAACATCAACCAATTAGCTTACCTCTCTCTGAGTAGCATCAATGGTAGCTTATATCGAAATATGGATCCGCCCCAACATCAACATGGCCGAGTTTTCTTGCTTCCACCACACACACCACACATACAAACACACACACGGGTCATCATGACACTAGAAGTTAGCTTTTCCAGGTGAACCAATTCTCTACAACACCTAAGGAACACGTCACGGTGATTAGCCACCAATGCATTTGCTTGAACTGACAAAGTGAACTGTTGAAAACATAAGAGAACACAGAAAGCTATTTCCATTTCATTATTTGGCTTTTTATTTTCGACAATAATAACAATATTCAAATGGCGCGTGATTGTCCCACTGAGTAGGCTTTTTCAGCAAGCAAAAAATAAAAGTACACAAATTATTCAAAAAGCACTGAAAACTACCCTGCGTGCTTTTTCTTTGCGGCCACTTTTATAGCAGGCATTATTATTATTATTATTGAAATTCATATTTATGTATATATATGCAGCAGATGTGCTGGTGGTTTGACTGAACAAATTGAAATACTCACAAAGATGGCATTGGAATAGACAACAGACAAATTGGAATCCCAGAATGCAAGCGAACAAAAAAAATTTGAAAAAAATCAAGCACTACATATTTTTTTTTTCGAAAAATATAAAGTTCGTCCGCGTCATCAAATACCTGCGCTACTACAAAACAAAACGGCTATAAAAGAATGAGAAAAGAAAAACGGAAAACAAGAGGCAATAAAGAAATAATAAATGGCATTGTCCCTGTTTCTATTTCGCACAAATCAAATAATAATAATAAAAGTGCACGATTGCATTAAAAAATTAATTAATTAGCAATGAAACCAATAATTTTCGTTGGCACCGCCGAAAATTTATGAAATAAAAGTGATGAAGAAAACATTAGCTAAAAAAAATAAGCATAACAGAAAAGGCAAAAAGAGAAAGGCGCTTACAGACCATCGTCGTCGTTATCATTCATCATCCTCATCTTACAGTTGAGAATGGCTAAGTTTGATCAGATTAAAAAAGATATACAGGTAGGTAGGTAGATAGGTGTGTAGGTAAACGCGTTTTGCCAATTTCAGTAGAAAGACAAACTACTGCCTGCTGCGTGTTGCTCTTGTTTCATCACACAACAGCGCTGAAGTCCATCTGCTCCTGAGGTTCAGGTGAAAAGGTCGACGAATCCCATTGCACATCCGGTGAGGAGGAGATCTTGGAGCCGGAACCGCTCAGCCTCGATTCAGACAACAACAGCGGATCGACAGCAGAAGTGGAAAAGTGAGGAGGACTGTGACGAGGATTATGGTGGTGGTGGTGGTTTCGACGAACCGGCACGGTGAACGAATCTGACGAGCTGATGTCGATGCTCAACTCTTGCAATGGGTTGGAATCCGTGCGACTTATGGTCGAATGGGCGGCGGCGGCGACCGCGGTCTGCTGCTGCATGGAACCACCACCACCACCACCACCACCTCCGGCGCTGAACAGAGCCTGCTCGTGCAACAGTGGCAGACCCGTATAGGCGCAGTCCGACGAGCCGGCACTGTCTGGACTCAACGGCGCCGTCGTGCGGAAACAAGGACTAGAACGGTCGAGAAAGCTGTGCTGGCCACCGCCGGCTCCTCGACCCGCCAACACTGAGGAGCTGCTGTATTCGGCGCAGGTAGTGAACCTCGACGTCGGACTGACGTTGAACGGATAATCACCTTCCAAGCTGCTTTCAAGTTTCATTTGCTTTCCGGCAAAAGTCGACCTCGAACCGAGTCCAGCAGTATCCATGCCAGGCAACAACCCGTGCAACCTCATCTGCTCTTCCAAATCCTTCAAACCAAGCACAGTTGAACGTAAAACAACTTCAACGATTTTCAAATTCATTAAAATATTTTTTTTCTTTGTAAACCTGATTGCGGTTTGATAAACGCTTGTTTTCCGCTTCAAGCGCCATCTGCTTTTGCAACAACTGATAAAGCCGTTCTTGGTCCTTTCGCAGTTGACGTATGTAGTCAACAGATGCTTTCAAAATTGATCCTTTGTTCAATTTCATTTCTCTTAAAAGTTAAAAAAAAAACTTCAAATAACTCAAAAGAAGAAGAAAAACAAATTTATTATTTTAGTTTTTTTTCTTCTTCTTTTTATAACATTTTAATAAAAAATTAAACCCACTCGGTGCAAGATTTTGGCAACAGCGTACTCAATTCTTTGATACGATCATTTATATTGTACCGCCGACGGCGTTCAACTGAAACGTGAATAAATGAAATTATAAACTTATATGTAGAGCAAATTAAAAGCATCGTCAAGCAACTCACTCATATTGTGTATGTCTTTCTTGCGCCGGTCACGCATCGATTCCTGCTCTCGGAGCATGTCATCATGACCAAAAAGGTCCACATCCAACGACGACGTGCTCGGCGCACTGCTAGACACTTTGCGCGTACTGTACTGCACCCGTCCTTCGGACAGTAGCGCTTCCAAATTTCCTGAGCAAGGATGGCTACCGCCTACATACTTGAAACCCAAAAAAAAAAGAAAGAACAATTCCGTTCAACAGATATTACATATTTTCTGCCCAAATACATGCCTGATATGAACGCGTATTTTGCTGTATATCATCTTCCATTGATAAAATTTCATCGATTATTATATCATCGAGCTGAATGAAAAAATTCAAACAAATTTACAACAATTATTCAATTTTAAAAATTATCTTCTCACTTCAGACTGAGCGCTCGTGAATGAGGCACTACGTGGACTGTCCGTATACTGTGGCGGACTCTGCGGCGTGACAGGACTATTGTTCCTATCTCCTCCAATCTGCATGCAGAATATTTTTTGGAAATACAAAAAAAAATTAATAATTTCAAAAATTAAAACAACTTTTTTTCAAATTTACCAAAGAAGACTGAGCAAATGTGAAGGTTGATTTTGCAGTGTTGACCCGACAAACACTGCCATCTCCGGACGATTTCGAAATACTGTTGTTGTAAGGAACATTTTTCCAGCACCGACTATGATTAAAACTAGTCGGCAGTGACGAACTTAGCAAGGCGCTCCGCCATTCAGCTATGCTCTCCTTGTTCGAGTTTACCTAATTCATCAACATATAATATCAAAGGCTAGCTAATGATGCCTAACAAGTTCAACATGCAGCAATCCTATTATGCAAAAAGTTTTCATTAACATCATCATCAATCGTTTTTGCCATCTATCTCTAAACTGAAAACCTTGCTTCTTATAATAATATGAAAATCAATGATCTGTTTTGTTTGACGTTCAACAAATGGCTCATCTCAATTGCAATTGTGATGCAGCAAAGAACAATCAAAGAATGCATAATCATAAAAACAATAAAAAAAACAACAACTATACACATCGTGAATTTGGAAATAACAAACATCGACAACCGTTTTCAAAAAAAAACCGACAAATATTCTATTATGTTCAAAAATCAAAATTTCTCAGTTGCAACTTTACGCAAGCTATGAGCACTGTTTATCAAATAATGCAAACTCGGCAAAAAGCATTTAATTTGATGGAAAAATTTTCAGACAACTAAATATGCGCTGCATACATTTTTTTGATGTTTTCAAATTATTATTTGCAAATAAAAAAATTAAATATATGTACAAAGAAAATGCAAAACGCACCACCAATATGTGCAACTCTTCAATACTAAATGCTGAATAAAATAAAATAAAATAAAATGAAAAGCAAATAAATCGCAAGCAGTATGAAATGAAGCAAAAAAACAAAACAAGCCAACTCACTTTTTGCAAACCTAAGTTGCAGTTCGCATCGGCAGCGAGAGCAAAATTCTGACATCAATGCAGCAAACTAGTCACAACCAGCAATCTAACCTGATTTCTTTATATATATACAGTATGTGCCGTTTACAAGCGCGAATTATTGCAATCATTTCAAGAATTGAAAAGAGGAAAATTATGTAAATATCAAAAAATAATTACGCAATCATCGTAAAATATTCAAAAATTCAACTGAAAATTATAAAAAAAATTCATACACGCATTGCAACCCAGTCAAACTGTAGTTTTAGTTTGAGTGAAAGAATTCAAACTTATTTTTTGAAGTAAACATATTAATAAGAGAAAAAAACTTTTTTTAATATTTACATGTAATACTTGCGGCTGCAGATGAACAACTCGAGTGCCGGAGAAGCGAACAGGCAAAGAAGCGACCGCAGGCGATGATGCGCTTGCAACAGAAAAAGCTCGACTCGTTTTTGTTTTTCCACAATAAACATTTCCACCGTTGGCAGGAGTAGTAGACGGCTTTGATGAATTTGTTTGACTAGTTTGATGTTCAGAAATTGCCCTTTCTCGAACCACTTGCAACTTGGGGATGCTCCTCGATTGCATTACCGTGAAAAATAATTCGCCTCATGAATAATAATAAATAACACAAGCATCTTCTCTTTCTGGTGAGAAAATTTCAATTACGGCAGCTTGCTCTTCTTCATCTCTTTCTTCAGCGTTCATAACAATATTATCATCATCATATTCGTCTATAATAGAAAAACAAAATAATTGAAACCTGGTTTTGCTATTTGTTGATAATCAATACAGCTCACACATATTGGAAGAGAAATGTTGTGAACAATGTTGAAATGAAAATTTCCTCTGAAAGCATTCACATGAACAAAATTTCAATTTACAGCATTGGTTGATATGAAAAAAGCAACAACGAAGTGAGAAAAAAAAAGAACAAGAGGAGAGAATTCACGTTTGGAAACGTGAAACACCACGCTGCAATCAATCAACGTGTCATGACGATCAAACTTCGAAAAATGAAACATTATACTGCATTTACAAAACAAATTCATCATATATTACCTATGAAAAGGGGAATTATTGCTCTCAAAATGATCAGTAGAATCAGCAGAAGCCTTGCAAAAACAGTAAAACTTTTGAAAAACATTGAAAAGTTGCTCAAAATTTGTCAAAGGCGATATTTCTTCAGCAAACAAAACCAAATGACGCAATGCAACTGCTTCTGCGGTCTTTGCAATGATGTAATGTATGTTTGAGCAGAAGAATATTTCCAAATGGCCACCACAAGTCGATCGTCTGTGTTTGGGGCAAAATTTCACAACTGAAAGCATTTAAAATTGTTCAAACAACGCAAAATATCACATTAACATGCAACAAAAGAAACAATATCCAGTCATTGTGACAAACTGTTACACACGTCATTGCAATATACAATAGTTGAACAAAACAAAAATGTAAAACTTCATTCACATTGTTCAATTTATGAACTTTGAATGTTGAAAACATTACAGAAAATGATGCAATGTATTCTTAGTTGAAAAACACGAATAAAATTATGCTTACAACCTTCGTCAACAGAGCTTGAATAAAACTGAAAAAATTAAGAATGAAAACTAAAAAAAAACTGTTGAAAAAATAAGTTACTGTACACACGTGAGGTGAAAACTGTTCAACATTATTAACTGATAAAGATTGAAATTAACAGTTTCTCAACATACATTGCTGACAAATACTAAAAAAAGAAACATCAACAACACAACAAGTCAAACATGAAACAGTCGATCCGACGTGATTATCATTTTTTGTGACAATCAAGTTTAAATGAAAGACAAGTAATTAATAAAAAAAAAATTCACAAGTTCATGAACATAAGGACAATGAAAATATTCATTTATGTTTATAAATGTTTGCATAAATTACATATGCAGTAAGTATAATTTGAATTTTTAATTAAAATTCAAACAACGACTCTTCTCTAACATGAAATTATTATCAAAATGACACACTATTTCATTTGATTTTTAAAACTAAATTTTTATAATTGAAATTAAAATATTTAAACAAATTTAAATGAATTTTTTTTCTGCTTTTTTTTGTTTATTTCATTATTTCAAATTCATAAATTATTCTCAGGTTCATATTTTATAAAATTTTCATTTCTTTTGTAATGAAAACTTTTATTTTTTAAAATTGTTTTCACTTCCAAACAATAAAAATTGTATTTAAAGTATGAAAAACAAATTCAATTTAATAATGCTTCATTTCAATTTATAAATAATATAAATGAAATAAAATTATTTTAAAATTGCATTTCATGTAATATTTATTAATCAAAAGTCACAAAAGTTCAAATATCTTTTTAAAAATTTGTTTGCTATGTCACGTTTGAACTAGAGCATCAGATATTTCCTACGGTAATAATTGTTATTTTTAATGATCGACATTTTTTGCCAAGTTTGCGTTTTTATTATTATATTTAAAATATTTACCATTACTTATGATGATATTTATGTTTAATGATGCATGTATATCTTAATATACACTTATTTTATATGCCTTTATACAGAAGTATAATAATACGTAAACAATACGCTTTGACTATTGTTGACTTTGTTTGTTTGTCAGCTGGTTTTTTTGGGTAATTGACAGAGACAAGTGTAAAATCATTTGATATGCTTCCGTTTGTAAGTGGAAGATAACATGCTGTCATTTCAGTTTTTAAAATGTAGTTTGAAATCGCTGTTATGATAAAGCTGCTTAATATGTTTAATGGGGTCAGTCACCATCGCGCTATTTTTCATTGATTGGCTTGTTGCGTGAATGTTGCTCCGCAAATGACGACGATTGATTGATTTTTATTTGTTTTTCTAATAATGTTTTTTAATGTTACTCTATTTTAGCTGCTTGTTTTGCGGAAATTGCTTCTGTGTATGGCGCAAAGTTATGGCAATCAAACATGCAGCACATTGTATATTTTCTCAACCCAGCTCGCAAACAGGTAACCCAGCTTAAGATCACTTTTTATAATAATTATTCATTTTTTTCCGAGTAATGTTTGCTTCCCAAGTTTAGATTTAAACTGTTTTGTTTTCCATTTAATTACTTTTTTTTTATGATTTGTTTGATATTTACAAACAAGATTACTTTTCTTTATCAATTGAGAAATAAATTTTCAAATGACAAATTTGCCTTAAAGTTGTTTTGCTATTTCTATTAGTATATGCAGTTAGTTTTAACTGCACTCTGATATGGATAGGTCATTGAAGTGAGTGGCAACGTGCAAACAATAGTAGCAATTGTTCGTCTCTGCTTGAACTTGAATGCATTCCTTTACATTTTAAAGTAAAAGGCGAATATACTTTATAGAATTGTAGCATGCTTGAATAAATAGGCTACGTCTCAAGGTTTTGTTGTTGCGCTCAATTGTATGGTTTTTTTTTGTTTTTATAAAATTTATTTTTCAGATGTAATTTACTAAAACTCAATTCTGAAGGTAACTTCTAAATGGGAAAAATTTGAAAATAAAAATGAAGTCAGCATTTTTGTGCTCAAATAGGCGATGATGCTTTTTCAGACTGAATGGAATTGATTAGTTGCGTTCATTTATTTATTGAATGTTATCTTTTGCAGTTATAAGTGAATTGTCAATTTTCGAAATGATGAAAGGTAGTAAATTTTAATTTTAATCTTGAAAATTAATTTAAACAGCACGTCAAGCAGTGAATAACAAATGATTTAAAATAAATGAATGATAGAAATGTAACGAATGCTCGATCATATTGTATTGATCTGTGTGTCAATATGTTTGTTTCCGTGATTTTTAGTTTCATTTTATTGATATTGTTTTCTTTTCAGAGCTGCGCAAGCTGTTAATAACCAGAAATTTTCAAGCATCATAGAATTTCATCAAAATCAAGAAGAAACTAGGAGGATATTATCAGTAAGTGGTATTATTGATTTTTTTTTTATTACGTAGCAGAAACTTTATGTGATTTTTTAAAGGCAAATATTCCTTTTTCTTGCAATGTAAAAACATCAACATCGCTTGGAAAAAGAAGTGCATTAAAGCTAAACGCTGAAGGAAATCAAGAAAGCGGAAATGTTAAAACAGGAAATTCACCGCAAGAATCTACGAGCTCTGTTGATGGTGGTGATTTAGCAACTCCATTATCCAATGAAGGACAATCGAAAAGTGAAATTAGTGTCAAAGGTATGCTACTTATTTACAATTTCAAAATTTACCGTACTCTTTGTTTCTTTTTGTTGAAAATCAAGTAATGCAGAATTACTTTCACTGCTTCATATACAGACAGAAAGTATTATATTGCTACTCATTAAAAATGACTACATATTAAAATTTAAACTTACTTTTATTAGTAATTAATTTCTGAACGTTTAATAGCAATGGGTCTATATAAATTTTTCTTTTTGAAATTTGAAAGAAAGCACTTTGATTCAATACCAACTCAAGTCATTATTTATTTTTCAGTTAATTCTTATTTGCCTTCTGTATTATATTATGAATTTTAGATTTTCTATATTACTAGAACTATTGTAACTTTTGTATTTTTGTGATTCATGTCAATTCTGTTTAGGGAATGCCCAAATTGAAAACGTTCCGTCACCTCATTGTAATTTATTAGCTACCGTTGCGCCTCTAGTAAAAAAGGATCTAGATATTACAGCTAATGTATTGCAAGATGCATCTGCTATTTTTCCGCCCACGCCAGGTAAAGGCAGTGGCGTTTTGAAAGTAGTGGATGCAAATAGCATGTCAATGCCAGATTTAACGTCGAAATTATGCGACACTCCATTGGAAAAAATGGCAAAGCTCACTGAAGAGGCACTACCATCTGAACCACCGATGGTAAGTTAAATGTATTAAATTAAAATAATATAAACTACTGAAACGTTGCATTATAGAAACACAGTAAATTGGGCAGTCCTCGAGATCGATCAAAGTTTACAGATGAACAGCTAACGCCCGCTCAGCGCCAGCATCGTCAAGAAGCTTTACAACGAATTGAAGATTTGAAAAATTTTTTCGGTATGTCTTCGCAACAACAGCAGCAGACAATCATGGCAATGAACGCAGCTGGTCAGGGACCGCTTCCCCCTGGTCTTTTACCATCTTTCCCAGTAAACGACGGAAAATTGGGTATGGAGAATTGTTTTTTACTTTCACATTAACAGAAACAGTAGCACATAAATACTTTGTAGCAGTTGATAATGCAACTGGAGTAACTGCTCCTGGCATTCCACAGAATATGCCTGCTGTTAGGAATGATCAAATTCAAGTGGATGCCCAATTACAATGGCAGCAACTAGTTGCGGAGCATGAGGCTAAGAAACAAATGCAACAAGGAATCAGCACGACGTCGACAATTTGCCGGAATGCTACTCCACCCACAGTTGCTGCGTAAATTGGAACTTTTTTTATTAATTTGTGTAATTTTTAGAAAATTACTTTGTACGTTTGGTTTTAGACCTGGCACGAGAATGATGGTTCAAGGGAAACCGGCAATGATGGTTCCTCCTGTAGCACCGCCTAGGAATTCCCAACGTACTCCAACTCCACGCCTGCAGCATCCTCCTAGGCATAATTCTCAATCGGCGGCGCAAGAAAATTTCTCCGAATGCAGTTCTGTAGCTAATTTTCAAGTACCTTCTGGGCAAGGACAACCGTATCCACAAGGATATGACGTGAACATGCAAACAATGCCGCCATTTTCTCCAGTGCAAGGCAAAGGAATGGGTCCAAGATTTGTCGGTGGTAATGGATTTTGCGGTGACGCTGGAGCCATGATGGTTGTTGGAAATCGAATGCAAGCACCGAATGTACGACCGTTCCAAGGCGGACCGAATGTATTGCCTCCAGAAATGTGTGATCCATCGGTTTATGGCATGATGCCACCACCTCTACCGGATGAAAGGTTTTTAGTTCTTTTTTTTTTTTTTGAGCTTTAGTATAAAATTTTGTTATAACAAAAATATTGTTTCAGTTACTGTGATGGAATGTATGTACGCAACAATTTTGTTCAATGTCCTCCGCAGCAACCAGTTGGCGGTAATTTCGAAATGAATGCTTATCGTCAACCCGTCGGTGGTAACAAAATGCCCAATGTTAATCCAATGTTGCATCCACCACCAATGGATGTGATCAACGGTGGTGGACCAAGACCTACTTATGTAGCATCTGGATTTGATTTTGAAATGCAGTCGGCATCAGCAAATCAATGTCAGCCATCATCCATCCCAATGGTTAATAACACTTTTGTCAACGCTACAATGTCCATTCAACAAGTGAACATACAAAATGTATCGCCTTATTCGCCTGGTATTATCAGCATCCAAGGTCGCCCGGTTCAACCTAACAATTGTATGAAAAAAGAATTTTTTGAATTTTTATCAGCACTATTTTGTATTAAAAATTAATTTTAGCTTTTTCATCGGGACCGAGATATTTCCATCAACAACAAAGACCTGGTCCGGCGCAGTCACCGTATGGGAAACCGGCAGTGAGACCTGCCGGAATGATGTCTGTTCAAAGTGGCTGTTTTCCGGTCGAGCCGAACACCGCCAGTTTTTTTTCAGACTTTGCTGAACCGCTTACAAATCTTGATTCAAAAGTACCCAGTCAGAAATTGCAGTACTTTCCCGATCCCATTCAACAACAGCAACAGCAACCAACTCCACCGCCGCCACCACCACCACCATCACAACCGCATAATTATCCATCGGTGCCATTAGTTGATAGCTCTGCTATGCAGGTAATGAATTATTGAACTGATGGAAATTTTCAACTGTAATGTTTTTAATAATTTTTTTTTTCATTTAGTATTCTATGAATTCGAATCAACAGCAACCGTCATACGTATGTCAGCCAGGTAATGTTATCGCCACAGGATATCATCCTCAAGGTTACAGTGCTACAACTCAGCAAACATCTCAACCGGCAGTTGGACCTCAGTCGATTAACATGAATTCAACGACGAGAATGATGCATCCAGCTGGACCTAGGATGATGTCTTCTCAGTTTGTTCCTTCTCCTGGTTCTGCTGCTAGTGGTATGCGTGAAAATGCATATCAAATTCAGTTTCAGAATTTCCAACAGCAACTATACGCGACTAGTGTACGCCGACCTGAATCGAATTCTGCATAGAAAGTAATTATAATTTTCGTGTGTGTGTGTGTGTATTTTTGTATGTGCTTTTATGTGTGTGTGTGTGTGTGTGTGAGTGATTGTTTTATTCTTCATTTGTTGTTTGTTGTATTGTTTTTGCTGTCATGATTTTTATTAATTTAGTTTTGTTTGCATTTGTTTTACTATCATGGTTTGCTTCATTTTATTGTTCGTTTGAAATAATTCATCGCAACTGTTATTTTATTTACTCTTTTCATAGGCGTCCGGTGTACAATGTACAATGTGCCAATCACTTTTTTTTTATCATTGGCCACTTTTGTCCGGCTAAATCAAGCAAGCAAGCTTTTCTTATATTTGCATCGTTTTCACGCCCATGCCTTCCTGCCTATATACTTCTACTTTAAAAAGACGTTTACGTGTCAGCTTTTTTACGTGTATTTTTCTCTTTCTCTCTCTCTCTCTCTGTTTTAAACATTTTTCACAAGCTCGCAAAATGGTCAATTAGAAAAAATTGTTATTGCATTCTGCTTGCACCGGACGTTCTTATGCTTCATTCTCATCAGCTGCGTGTGTTTGTTCGTTTGTTTGTTTGTTTGTTTGTTTGTTTATTAGGAAAATATTTTATAGACAATGTTTTTCTTTTGCTTGAAATGAAATAAAACTTTTACAAATGATGTTATTGATTTTTAAATAATGAAGAGATATTGATGAAAAAGTGTATGAGTGATTCGATAAATGGGCAAAATATGAAAGTATTGAAAAATACCAAATAAAAAGTTTGAAAATTTTTTTGAAATATACTGTAAAAAAGAATTGTTGCGTGAAGTTTTAAAAATATACTGTAGGTTTGAATTAATTTACAAGTACGAATTCATAAATTATTTATTATTGAATTACTTTGAAAAGTATTGCTTTAATTAGTTTTAAAATTGTTCAAAGTTTTGAACATTTTGTTTGAATACAACTGATTTTATACAATTATTTTTATAAACATATCCGAATATAGAATGACCATGGTTTTGAAGTAATGTAAATTTGAAAATTTCTTTGATATGTAATAGCTTGTTTTATTGGAATTCAACATTGTAAAGAAAAACAAATGAAGTGATTGTAAAAAAAGTAAGAAATTAATTCACAAATTAGTACAAATTATTGGGCAATAGAAATGACAATTTCTTAAATTATTGTTCAAATGATTGTATATTGTAATGTTAAAGACGGGTATTTTTGTTATTTTTTGCTTTATTTTTCAAGCTAGTGAACAAGAGCCGTTGTGATGTTTGCTTTTGAAGAATTTTACTAGTCAGAAGGAGAGTAGTATTTTCAAATAGATATTGTTATAATGTTTTGTTGTTTATCGTAGTAAACTATGAAATTTGAACGAGTGTTAACATTGTCAACGAGAAGTGATATAAAACGCAGCGTAATGTAGTGGTGGTAGTTATTACTTTTTTTGGTAAGAAAAGAAAGAGAAAGTATGAATTTGCTACTTTTACAGTAAGAAATCTTAAACTTAAAAAAAAAACAACAACTGAACTTCACAATGCATATCAATAGAAGAAGACGATGATTTTCAGGTCAAAACTGCAGCGCCGCCTGCAATATCATCAATCGTACTGTTTGTGTTGATCAAAGCTGGATGCTAGTGATAAGAGCGTGTGCGTGGTGGTATTATTTATACACATAGACGCAGACGCAGACACACACACACACACACACACAAAGAATAGAGCGAAAGAAGAAGAAGAGAGTGGAAGAAAGCAGGAAGAAATTTTAAAATGCTTATTTGTGATATGACGCTGTTGGTTGTTGATTAAGTGAATTTAAATTTCCATTTTCAGCTTTCACATTTTTATGATATATATTTTTTTTTAAACTATAAATAAACTATTTAATTGTCGACAGAAAAAAAAGACTTTAATGAAAGAAAAAATTATAATACTATTTTTCATATAGTCAGTTATTGGTCAAAAGGATTCAAAAAAAAAAAACAAAAATTAACCACAACACGCCCACGCAATTTTGGTCGATTGTCTGAAAAGAGCAAAGGTGAAGTGTGTGAAAAACAGAGAGAGAGAGAGAGAGACAGACGAACATTTGAATTGTGCGATGAGGCTACGATGAGCGCCGTCGACGTGTTCAGCAGTACATTTTTGCATATTGGTGACGAAGTGTCACTTTATGCCGAAGGAAGCGACGGAACCAACGGCTTTCTCTCGACACTTGGGTAAGCAAAGAGAATGCAAAAAAAGGAAAAAATTA
This sequence comes from Trichinella papuae, assembly GCA_001447755.1. Taxonomy (NCBI): domain Eukaryota; kingdom Metazoa; phylum Nematoda; class Enoplea; order Trichinellida; family Trichinellidae; genus Trichinella; species Trichinella papuae. Next base: position 89,386 of record JYDO01000044.1, on the reverse strand, counting down.
TATTATATTTATTTATTTATTTAATAATTTTATTTATTCATATATTTCAATAATCAAACTGTTCTGAACGTTGATGTTTCTTTTTTATTCTTTGCTTTTAATCCGAATGATGAGCTCAGTGAAAATGATAATTAAGCATTTGTATCGAACGCAGAGATTGAATCAATCTTCTTTCATAAAATTGAACTGATTTCGGTTTCTGTTTGTTTATTTATTTGTTTGTTTGTTTGTTTGTTGTTTGCTAATTCTGTAAATAACACACGCACACACACGAACATTATCTCAATCAAATCTTGTTGTACACTATTTTTTCTCTTCTACATCAGCATGAAATTCTTTTTGAAATTGAAATGCTAACCAAATGTAACACAAGATGTAATGTTTACACATTTCCAATTGATGCTGTTTTTCACTTTTCAAATTGGCTTCTTATTCAAATTCTAAGCTAACATTGTTTGTGAATGCAATTGTACATTTCGATGTATTTATTTAATCGAACCGGTAAATCCCATTTGTAACCAAAGTTTGTGCTTCATAACGCACACTGTAGCGTAGCTGTTGTTGAACAACACTGACCAGTTTTGATTTGACAAATATGCAAATTTTTTAAAACTTTCCACGGTAGGGCAGTGAATTGTGTTGTCGTGGTAATAAAAATACCACCATTGTTGCAAAGTTCCAATTTTAAAGTTTTAATTTCTTTGTATTTCTTTTTTTTTATAACGACCACTTGGTAATTAATTTCACAATTTAGGTGAACAACCGTTTTTACATTTCACATCAATATAGTAGCGCTTTCGAACTTTCACAAAACCGTGTCACGGCATGAAATTACATTTGCGTTAACATCAAATAACTTTTGTCGATGAATGACCAAGCAGAATATATTTTAAAAAAAACATGTTTTTTCTACAATATTATTTTACTGTTGAACAAGAAATTTATTCAACTATTTTTACGCAGATATGAACTTGATTATCATTAGTTATTTTTTTCTTATTTTGAAATAAACTCGGATAATTTTCAATTTCAGTCTGGTTGATGATCGTTGCGTCGTACGACCAGCATTTGGAACGCCTGAAAATCCGCCGAAAAAATTCCGAGGTATTTTAATCCCAAGCTTTTTTTTAAATTTTCATTGCTGTTTGTGTTGTGTCTGCTTTTTTCAATTGTGCATGCATCACCACGTTGGCAACTTGCTTATGTTTTCTTTCTTTTTTTTGGACAAAGCTTGAAAGTGTGCATCTTTGACTGATTTTATCTTTTTTTTGTGTGTTTTACACGTGTTCGTTTGATGTTTCAATTAGCCGCTCAACAGAGATGCTTATCTATTTGAACAATACTGAATACGAAATTCATACTTTTGTATTTCAAGAAAAAAGAATTTCAATTAACTAAGAACAACAATTTTATGATAATGCTAATCAAGTTTATTTTCACTTTACGTGTGTGACAGTTGTTTTCTCATTTTATCATAAAATTAAATTTTTTTACCATTTTGCGTGGGCGGAAAATTCAAAAAAACATTACAGTGCACTCAGAGTTTACAATTTCCTACGGTAAAACTGTCCGTTGATCCTTTTTTTTTTGAATTTGAAAAATTTCTCAACTTGACACAAAACATTTTGTTTATTTTATTATTTTTTTCTTTTTGCATACATGCAGATTGTATTTTCAAAATATGTCCCGTACGACGGTACGCTGCGCAAAAGCAACTCTGGGCAGAAGAGCGAACCAGGCAGACAAACGGTATGAGCTCGATGACATTGGACATGATGATGCGTCTTAAGGTAGACAATTTGTTCAGAAATTTAAATTACACTGTCAGCAAGTTTGTTGTTTTTGAAAATTATTAATACAATTTAATTTCCGTGTTGAGGATGCTGCGGAAAAAGAACGAGAACAAAATCAGCTCGAGTTTGAAAAAACGGTCGGACAAATTGTCCAATACGGCACTACGTTGCAGGTGAGCGGGAATTTGAATTTTTTGTTCTTCTATTTTTGACGGTAAAGTTTTGTACCTGCACCACCACCAACTCAGTTGCTTCATGTGAAGAGCAACAAATTTTTGACGGTCAATAAAAAAGAACCAGCCAGAGTGGATCGCAACGCGATGAAGGTGACCCTGGATGCGCAGGGCAACGACGGGTCCTGGTTCACGGTTGAACCTTTTTACAAGCTTCGTTCTTTGGGTGACAATGTGAGTGAAGAAATTTCAAAATTATCACAATCAACTTCTGCTTCTAGCTGTGCACAGTTATAATTAATAATGCATTTACAAATAGGTTGTTGCGGGAGATAGAATTTGTTTGGTGCCTTATTACGTTGCTCAAATTCCTGGCAGTCAAAAGCATCAATTGCACGTTAGCAGTTTGTCCTTAGCTGAGGACAGTGAAAGCAAGGAGGTGAGAAAATGTATTATTTATTTATTTTTTTGAAAAATAAGCAAAAAAATATATTATATAAAAAATCAACAGGTCAACTGTTTAAATGATCAAACATGTTGGCAAGTGTTGCTATTTTTGGAATACAGAGAAAATTTGCCCGATGTTCTTAAAGGGGTAAAATATTTGAAATGACTTTTATGTGTGAATTTACTTTTTTTTTTCTTCAAAAGGGTGACGTCGTACGCCTTTTTCATGCTGAACAACAAAAATTTTTGACTCAAGACTCCAGAAATGGTGTGCAAACTGTATTTTTAAGAGTAACAAAGCGGGACCAAGCTTTAGAAGCTACATCATCCAAAGCACTTTGGGAAGTTGAAGTATGGAATTTGAAAAATTAATATTTTTTCTTCCACATATATTATTATTGTCATCTTTGTATTTTATTTGAGGTCATTCAGCAAGAACCACACAAAAGTGGTGCTGCGAAATGGAACAGCACGTTCCGTTTCAAGCACTTAGCAACAGACATGTATTTAGCTGTTTTGGAAGTAATTGACAAACAATAACTCCAAAGAGAGGTGGTGTTTTAATAATGCAGTAAATTGAAGATGAAAATTGTTTTAGGATGAACATTCGAAGAAAAAACCATTTCCAATGAGCAAAGAATTTAAGAAAAAATCCAGCAAGTCTTCCAGCATGGAAGCTACTTACAGTTTAGTATCGGTGATACCTGCGTCCCCGAGAGATCCGGCTACATTATTTCAGCTTGATCCGACTACTTTAACAAAAATGGACGCATATATTCCAAGGCATTTCATATTTTACTTTTTTACAAATTTTCACAAAATCATATTGTAAAAGTTGTGCGCATTACATTAATAGGCAATCGTACATTCGACTCAAGCATGTTCAAACGAAAAATTGGGTTCACAGTACTACTACAAGATGTGATCCAGAGAAAGGGGATGAAAGTGTTATGCTTAAAGTGAATGCAGTTTTTTGAACATTTCTTTTATTCTGCTATACTAATAATTATCAATGAAAATATTTCCAGCTTGGTTGCTCAAACTGGAAAGAGGACAAAGAAGCTTTTGCCATTTTGTCAGTGATGCCAGGAGAGGTTCGAGATTTGGATTTTGCCAACGACGCTTGCAAAGCGTTGGCTGACTTTTTGCAACGCATCAGACATGGTCTGAATGTCATGAAAGAGAAAGGGTGACTTTTTCTTCTTGTTTGTTGCTTTTTTTATTATTATTCAATAATTTTTAGCATGATCATGGAATTATTAGCAGAGTTAATTTATTTTGTGACCAATGCAAAAAATCACTTGGAAGATCCTCTGAAAATTAAACCGAACAAAGTGAATCGAAATCGACAAAAGTTACTTCGAGAACAAAAAGTGCTAGCACAAGTAAATTTAATTTTTGTCAATTTGTTTATTTGTTTATTTATTTATTTATTTATTTTGAGATTTTCGATTTGCTTCGAGCACCGTTTGAATCTCGTAAAGATCAGCGACCTCTTTTTGAAAATCCTTCGGTGCTCAGTAAGCCGGGAAATGAATCCTTTAAACGAATGTTTCAACTAATGTATACTGTTTTACGATTTTCCCAACAATCGTATCGTCGAAATCAAGTAACTTATCAGAACCAATGTATTGAAATGATGCGCTTTAAAAAACAATGAAATACTATTGTTCAAGGTATACATTGCTGAGCGATTTATTGATATTCAGCATCAGATTGGTCACGGTTTGATGGCGGAGGATACTATTACAGCTGTATTGCATGACAATGCTAAACTTTTGGAAACTCATGTGGAAAAAACTCATATTGAAAAATTTATCGAACTGGTGCGTCAAAATCGAGAAGGACGGTACTATTATTTCATTTTTACACTTATTATTACTATTATTATTATTATTATTAATTAGATTTCTGGATTATTTAACTTTGTTATGTGTTTGCAAAAACGAAGCAAACAAGAAAATTCAAGAGCTGATTTGTCTATTAGTACTGAACGATGCCAATCGAGATATTCTTCTAGAAACAAGGTTAGTACAATGGTTTTAACGAAAAGTGAAAAGAAAACTGCTGTTCAATTATGATTAGCTTCTTTTTTTGTTTAGGATGTTCGGTGATCAGGTTAGCTGACAAGATGAAAAGCACCAGAATGAAACAGTTCAATTTTGCTTGTTTGTGTTTTTATTTGGATTCAATTTTAGGTTTTTATCGGTTGGCTCAACGATGAATCAGAAGAGTTGGAGAAATTAGCATACGAGACGATGAATTCACCTGAAGCTGAACGTATAGTGAACTATTACAAGCATCAGTTGGATTTATTTTCTCACATGTGCTTGGATCGGCAGTTTTTGGCCATCGATCCGCCAGCGAACAAACATCTACTAAATTTATCCCAAGAATTACCGATCAGTGTAATTTTGAGGTGAATGCATTTTTAAATTATTTTAATTATCAAAAGTCATTGTTGTTGTTGTTGTTTTCAATTGTTCAGATGCATGGTCAATGAGAGGTTACCGTATGATTTACGTGCCAATTTTGCTCGTTTGATGTTGCATTTGCATGTAATTACTGATTTGCAAGAAGTAATGCCAGTCCGATATGCACGTCTTTGGAAGGAGATACCAGAAATTGTATCAGTTGAAAAGTGAATTTTATGCACATGCTTTTTCTTGTTGTAATTCTTTTTTTCAATACATTTCAGGTATACTAATGAAGAAATTTATTCATTCAATCAAAAGCAACGGCGTCTATTTGCTCGCAGTCGTTTCACTGGTCTTCTCACATACGTGGAAGAATATCTTCGCCACGTGAAAACTGCGAAATTTTCACACAAAGCTCAGAACGTATTCACATTAGAGGTTCAAGCTTACTTGTGCTTAACGTTATTATTCTTTTTTTTTATCCATTTATTTCAGATTGTAAATTTGGCACATGCGTTGGTGAAATTTGGTTTTTACAGCTTGCCTGAGTTGTTGGTCTTAGCACAGGATTTGCTAGATATTTTGGACAACTGTAGTTTGGACATGGAAAGAGTTTCCAATGGCGCAGTAGTTGGTAATTAATTGTTATCAGCCAAATTGCTGCATTACTGTTGAGAGGTGCATTTTATTATTTTCCATTATTTTTTTTCTCTTGTAGGAGCCGTTGTTCCCAATCGAACAGAAGAAAATATGAAAATGGAAGTGAGCAGTTTTATTGAAAGTGAAAAACAGCCCTCTGATCACGAAGATGGAAAAACGGTGAATTTAAAAACAAAATTAACAATTGTTGAAATTTTACAAGTAAGTTCATTTGGAAAATTATAATATGTAAAATTATTAGTATGTCTTTTTGTTTTAGTATGTGCTGAATGTTCGTTTGGATTATCGTATCACTTATTTATTGTCTTTGATCAAGAAAGAATACGCATCCAGTGATACAGGCGATGTTGGTTTTTATGAAGGTACATTTGTATAATATTTTTGTACAATAATTTTGATTATGATTTATTTTTATTAGATTTGGACGATTTGAAAATTACTCAGTTTGCTCATGAAGTGTTTTATTCGAAGTAAATTAGCAAATAAAAAAGTGTTGTTGATTAAGTGAATTGAAATTTTGTTCAGAAGTCATTGCGTGGAAGTGAACATGGAAAAAGAAGATTTCAATTGTAGACTTGAACTGGGCAGAGAAAATGGCAAACAGTTGCTTCGTATTTTGCTTCAGCTAATGCTTTCTGATTATCCGCCGTTGATTAGCCTTGGTTTGAGCGTCTTTTATCAAAGCTTCAATCAAAGAAACGAACTTATACAAGCACTGAAGCAGGTTTTGAATATTATAATTTTATCACATATGTTACATATATATATATTTGTTGTTGGTTTGAAATTTAGTTACAATTGTTGGTATCTCAGATGGATGTACAAAATTACCAACAAGTGCATCGGGATTTGCTGTTGATGAAGAATCTGGTAGAAAAGAGTGAACTATGGGTTTACAGTGCAAAGACTGGTTCACAGAAGAGATCGTTGTTTCCGACAGCAAACGACAAGTTAATCATTGTTATAATTAATAATTGTATTTTTATTTGTTGAAAGCTGAATATTTTCTTTCACTTTAGAAAAAGTACTGAAGATGAACCGTCGCAACGTTATGATAATGATCTCGTAGAACTGATCAATGTTGAAGAAGAGAAGAAAAATATGATCAAACTTTTCAAAGAATTAAATTGCAAATATCCCATGAGCAGTGAGCATTGCAGAAAATTGCTAAGCGACGTACTGTGTGCTTTGTGAAAAATAAAGAAATATTTTCGTAATTTCTGAAAATTATTAACATTGTCTTTGTGTTTTTTTTTGGTAGATTTTGAACAACTGGGTAAAGCTTTGTTACGCAGATGAACGACGTCCGGATGGGAGAAATCAGCAATTATTGCGCAACATGCGCGTTTATGAAGTTGTGATTGAATTTTTATCTATTCCTTTTGATAAGGTGAAAACAGGAAATTTGCATAAATCATTTGATAAATTGATCAATTGTTTGCAGAAAATTGACTCTGAAATGCCAAAATTGTTCGATTTGGCGCATCAGTTTTTGTGCGGCTTTTGCAATGACAACGAAGAAAATCAGCGTCTATTGCACCAACGGCTTTCGCTCAACAGCGATGCAAGCAAGTGCGACTATCTTGCCATTGAAGAGGTATTTGTTATCATTTGTTATGATGAATTCATTAATGTTTATTTATTTGATTTAATTTGATTTGATTTAATTGAATACAATAGCCTAGAGATATTGAAACGTTGTGCGCTATTTTCCGAGGAAATAGAGAACTTTGTGCCAATGTCAGTGACCAGTTGATTCAGCATGTGGTGCATTTGATCGAGTCTAAAGGTCGAAATGCAATTTTTCTCCAATTTTTGCAAACTTTGATTCCTGAAGAACGAACAATTTCTCTAACTCAAGAGAAAATTTCTCAAGTTGTACGTGCATTTTACATTTTTACAAATGGCATGCAACAACTCTATTATATATATACAATGAGCTAAACGGTTTTCAGATATCTACATCTTCAGAAGATGTATGTTTATTTTATACCGACAGTGCTGGTTTTGAGGCGATGATGTCGTTGATGAAGCAGAGTGTGGATTTGTCGGATTTGTGCAACCCTCTGCGTTATCACATTGAATTGGTTCGTCTGTTAGCTTTGTGCACTGTTGGCAAGAACGTGACCACTGAATTGCAATGCGCCTCGCACATTCCACTCGAGCACATCGTCCGGGTGATCACTGATGAGCAGTGCTTTTATGAAATTAAAGAAGTTTATTTGCAATTTTTGCTCCATTGCTACATCGACACTGATGCCGACATGAAAGACATGTATTGTGATGATTGCATGGCGCAAATTCTTGCCAACATTTTAGACGACGTTGAGCAGGTGCTGCTGCTGTTTTTGTTGTTCTTGTTTAATATTTATTTAAATTTCATGAAATTGATCGTTGTTTTAGCTCTACGAACGAGGACCATCAATCAACGGCTCCGTGGAACGTTACATTTGTTTGACTGTGACGAAATTGTTGATTTGCTTTTTCGAGCAACCCTGTGCACAATGTTTTTCAGATCCGAAGGTAAGCATGTTTTATTTGATTTTTGGAAGATCTGCTCGCTGTATTTTGTAATTTTTGTATTTGTTGTGCATGCTTTTTTGTAGCATGAGAATGGAACTTTTGGACGTTTGCTTGAAGCTCTTGGTCGATTACAAAGTATTGACTGGCTTCGAAGGCAGAATGCTATTTACAAATCAAATTTAATGAACTGTGTGGAAACAATGTGCAAATTTGGTAATGGAAACAAAAGTTTAGCGATAATTGATTTTTAATATTCTCTTTATCTCTTTTCTATTAAAGCTCATGATCAACGACTAGCCGTCACAGTGGACATGATCATGCGCAAAGAAGGCAAGAGCAGCAAATGGGCAAAATTGAAAAAGGCAAAATATTTTGTCACTCAGGCAGCTCACATGACACGAAAAGGCCATGATTTTAACAATATTGTCGACTGCTTTCAAGTACACTTTTCAAAATGGAATCTATTTACTTATTTATTTGATTTTGATTTGATGTTCTTTATTCAGGAGATTGTCTGTCGAATGGAAGATCTTTTCGGTCCCATGGCTCGTGCTGAAACTATGGTCGCAGTCGACGTACTGCATTATCCAGATTTGACATTTTACGATACTCAGTCTCATATGAAACGATACAGTGATGGTGAATTCGTGACTAAGTGAATAATTTTTGAAATTTTTATGAAAAATGCAAAAAAAAACCAACTTTTCTTTGCTCTTAAGGTTGATCAAACACTGTCGTCTTTTGGCTTATGACAAGAACGAGCAGTTGTGCATTAAATTGTTGGACACGATCCGAAGTATGATTCCAGCAGAACAAGATTTAGACACATCGGTACGCATAAATTATATGATTCAATAAATAAATGAGTAGTGTCGTGATTATTCAGACAATGAATTCTCGAAAAGATCTGCTGTTGCAATATCTCGGCATACATGGACCAGGTAGAAGTGGCAAAGCAAAATCTTTCAAAGATGATGATCAAGAAAGATGGGCGACAATGTTGAAAAAAATTTTACCCCAGAATATCACCAATGTCCAGTGTTCACTGAATGCTGCCGGTGCTAGTAAACTTGTGATCGACTTGATTGTTCACTGTTCATCAGAGAATATTTTCATCGCCGCTGTTGAACTGGGCAAAACTCTTCTAGAAGGCGGCAATCGAGTTGTTCAGGTTCACGTTGAATTTTATTATTTAATTTAAATTAAAATTGAAATTTTAATTTTTGTAGAATTCTTTTTTGGAATGTTTGACAAGCGGTGGCGTCGGTGAGAATTTTTTCCGTGTGTTCAATGAAAAAATGCAACGAGCACAGAACAAGCTGCGCAGTTCGATTTTGAGTCGACGGGATCGAATTGGTGGTTCACGAATGACCAGTCGTAAAAGCAAGTTGAAAAAGCAAAAAACAAACAAACAAACAAACAAAAGCATATTGTGATTTTATTTTTTATTGGTTCCTTCTTTTTTTAGGTTCATTCATGAGCGGCAGCTCTCAAACATCTGCCGTTGGTCAAGCACACGATGAGGCGATTCGAAAAATTCAAGATCAACTTAAGCTGTGGTCAGATGACGACTGGTTGGGCGGAAGTGAATCCAACGATATCAGAACTGAACGATGTTGGCGTGAACAGGACAAAGTGGACGCTGATTTTCTTCTTCCGGCTGAAGTGACCATCATGGAACCAATTTTGCGCCTATTGCAATTGCTTTGTGAAAATCACAATCCAGCTTTGCAAGTAAAAAAAAAACCATACTTGTATTTCTATATACAATTTCTCTTGTCTTTTATAGAATTTTCTACGTTGTCAAGAAAATCGTACAAATTACAACATGGTCACGGAAACGTTAATGTTTTTGGACACCATTTGCGGTAGCACTAGTGGCAGTTTGGGACTTTTGCACGAGATCAATGAGCACAACGTATCTCTTGTTAACCAAGCGTTGATTTCGTTAACTGAATATTGTCAAGGTCCTTGTCATGAAAATCAGGTGATCAATAATCTTAATCTGTTTAAATATAAAATTTAATATAAAGTATTTTTTTCTTCATTAAAAATAACACTGGACAACGGTACTTTTATTTTTAGAATGCAATCGCCATGCATGAATCGAATGGTCTAGATATAATAATTTCGTTGGTGCTGAATGAAATAATGCCTTTAGCAGAGAAAAATATACAGCTTGCTTTAGAAATTAAGGTTCTCCAAATGTATTCTTTTATTTTGTGAAAAATATTTTATCATCATCTATTATTACAGAGCAACGCGTCGAAATTGCTTTTGGCAATTTTAGAATCGAGAAATGATTGCGATAACGCTGAGCGTATTTTGCGAAATATGGCTCGAATGGCAGGAGGAGCTGAACAGCTAGTATTATATGAATAGTATATTTCATCTATTTATTGTATTATTTGATTTTTCAACAGGTTAGCGCTATTACGGACGTGTTCAAATTGCCAGAAATGTCTTTTAATCATTCTGCATATGCTGTGAGTAATCGGATATTTCTTTTACTGCACAACAACAAAAGTAAGCACTTATATTATACTGATAATTATAATTAATAGGAAAACATTGCTTTGCAATTTGATACTCCAAAAATTGTATTTGAAACGAAAACTGACATCAACGGCAACCCAATAGAAAATGATGGCTATTGTGAAGTATCGCCGTCAGAAGTTGGGCATAATATTTACATTTTGGCGCATCAACTTTCTAAATATTATCCAAAGTTGAACAGCATGCTCAAGCCGAGCAATGCTCGCGACGAAATTTCACGCAGTGCACTTCAATTTTACACTGATCACACAGCACACATTGAGGTTTTGGTTTCTTAATAAGATATATATATAGAATACACTTTATTTTCTTCATTTTCCACTTCTAGGTTGTTCGCAGTGACCGATCGTTGGAGTTGATCATTTTTCCAGTTCCCCATGTATGTAAATTTCTAACCGAAGAAACCAAAGAGAGAGTCTTTTTGAAAACTGAACGAGATTTACAAGGTTCGAAAGTTCCTGAATTTTTCGCCAACTTCGACACACTGTACAATGAAATTGTTTGGCAGCAAAAATTGCGAGGTACAAATCACCAATTAATACCCGAAATAAATAAATATCATTTCAGATAAACCATGGCTGTACAAGTGTAGCAGATCAGTACCAATTTGGATGCGCATGTCTTTTATATTTGCTATGATTCTCAACTTTCTCGTTGCTCTGTTTTATCCATTCGATTCGGCATTTGGAGGTTGGTCACTTGTGCACAAATTTATATTTTTCTTAATTCAACGTCAAATGCCCCTTTATCACACTTTATAGCCGCAATTAATACAGAAATCAGTGGTTTCTATTTGCTTTGTCTGTTAGCCACGACAACGTACACGTTTACGGCGCCAACGTGGACCGCAGTGGCGGTAACCAGTGCTTTTGTGGCTTCTTCTTGCGTATCCTTGTTCGGTGTAACCGTCGCCAGCTACTTATTCGGATTGCTTCAGGTTCGATATTGCAGTGTTTTATTTAAGTTGTTTTAAATTTATTTTCTTCTCCATGTGAATAATATAAAGGGAAAAAAAAGAGTCTCGGATTTGAATTTTTGTTACATTTTCAAATTACAGATTGCGAACAACATTGTTCACACGGTCGGCATAATTGGGAGCTACGGTCCGATGAAATTGACCGTGGCCAGCTTTTTGTCCAATTCAAATGTTGTCTACAATATGTTCTATTTGCTTCTGTGTCTTTGTGGTTTGTTTGTTCACGAATTTTTCTACTGCTTTTTGGTACGTATGTTTGCTGTGTTATAATATTTTTCTTCTTCTTTTCCACCACTGTTCTTATATTATTCAAGCTTTTCGACATCGTTCTGCACGAAGAGACGCTTTGCAATGTTATTCGATCAGTGACCAGAAATTGGCGTTCAATCGCCTTGACTGGCATTTTGGCTGTGATTTTGGTGTACACGTTTTCAATGGTCGGATTTGTGCTTTTTTCGAACGATTTTTGGATCGAAGTCGAGCCAAACGACCAAACTTGTACAGAATCCGAAAACTGCACTGCAACGACGAATGTTCCAGGCGAAGCGGGTAACAACATTTGCACTGCTTGTGTTTGCTTGTTTGGCTGATTCACTTTTTCAATCTTATTTCAGTAAAAGTACCATTTTGTGAATCTTTGCGCACATGCATTCTGGCCGTACTGAGATGGGGCTTGAGTTCTGGTGGAGGCATTGGAGACGTGTTGAGAAAGCCACATCCGCAAGAGCCGCTGTTTTACATGCGAATCTTGTACGACTTGAGCTTTTACTTCATCTTAATTGTCATCGTGCTCAACTTGATCTTCGGTGTTATAATCGACACGTTCGCCGATCTCAGAAATGAAAAACAAGAAAACGAAGAAATTATACGAAATACTTGCTTCATATGCGGTAAGTTTCAACTTAAATGTGCAACTTTTTTTTCATATTAGTCAACAACTTATCTTTGAACAGTAATTGAAAAGCAGGATTCAATCCTCGCTTTTACAGTACCTAAAAAGTCAGTTCACGGATATATCTTTTTAAAGCTAATTTTTTTTATTATTGTTGTTGTTGCTTTCATTTTCTGTTGTCTGGTACAAGTAATTATGTTATTTAGCATACATTATGGTTGCATGAAAATTATGCACCAATGAAATTGATTGTCAACGAATGCAAATCAGTGGCATTACAGTAATTAGAGATAATCACGTTTGAATTTTATTTCTCAATTAAGGAAACGAAAAAATATTCAAGATTGGATAAATTTTGAATGAAAGTTACAATTTCAGTTGAATTATTTTTTTAATTTTATTAAAATTTAAATTAGGCCTGGAACGATCACATTTTGAAAACAAACCCGTCTCGTTCGACGAGCACATCAAAAATGACCACAACATTTGGAATTATTTTTATTTTTACGTTTTACTTAACACTAAAAGTTCGACAGAGTTCACCGGTCCTGAGAGTTACGTATACGACATGATAAAGGTATAAGCAGAGCGAATACTGGAGTTGGACGATTAATTATTGTTTTCGCTGTTAAATAATTTGAGTCATTTTATTGCGCCCAGGAAGGAAATGTCGATTGGTTTCCAAGAATGCGCACAATGAAGCTGGCGATTCAAGAAGGCGACGGTGAACAGACTGAAGTGAAAATGCTGCAGAGGATGATTTGTGAACGTCAAGAAGAAATATCGAACTTGGCTGCTCGGATTGATGAGCTGAAACAGGTTGGGAAAAGCATTGTTTTTGCTTCTTTGTTTGTTTGTTTGTTTATTGCATTTGCATTTGTCTTTTCAGATGGTTTTAAAGCTGAGTCGTTCAAAATGACAAACAACACTCTCCTCTTGCTAAACAACAAACAAGCACCATTGCGTTTGCCGTAATGCACGGACGAAAATGAAAGTTAACGAAAAATTGAAAGAAAATTAAGAAACACACTACCGCCTTTTCCTCATTACTTTTCTTTTTCAATGTGCCTTGCTGTATTTTTTCCCTAAAGCTGTTATCCCATGATGCGTTCGTTTTGTGCTTTACAATTTGACAAAAGTGCTCTAGTGTGTGGCGTTTTTGCGCTTGTTTGTTGTCAATAATAATTAAATGGCATTCTAGTTGTGAAATTAATTTTCAAAGAAGATGCCGTTATGGCATGTTATGATTAAAAAGTTTTTCATCATTCAAACGAAAACAATTACTATTTTAATGTTTATTTCCAGCTAAATATTTTCACCATAACACCGCGGTCGGTGCTTCGAATCAGTCATTACGTTTACCGGATACTATGCGGTCCAAATAAGTCGTATAACATTTTCCAACCAGAATCATCACTGTTGGTATTATTAAACCTAATATGGCACGAACGGCCAAACAATTCGGAAATGCTGCTTTTGCAAGAGATAGCAAGAGGACCGAACTCAAACTGAACACCGACGCTCCGTAACTGGTGATGACACATCGACGAGGAAGTTCCATCCCCTTGAGATGTTCACGTGTCCAAAAGTAGCATGCCAGCCCCACTCCAGTGCCCAGCAATAGTCCGTTTTTCAAAAACGGATCCGATAAGTCATGAACCCTGAAATTACAATTAAAAAAATAAATCTTCATGAATATTTTCAATTTAAAAACATACCTTGGCAGAATGCCTGGATTCATCACTTCTGCAGCGAATGCGTAATTGCACAGCATTCCAAAACACGGAACATAATGCTTAATAACGGTGGTTTTGTTCACCGGTGGAAATAAATTTCCAATCTTTATTGGACAAGACATGATGTACTAAAATAATATCAAAGCTCAAAATTGCGAAAAACTATCCAAAACAAATTGTTATATCGCGAAATCACAATCAACTGAAACCACGTTACACAATATACCAACGACCGACGGCAACGATTACCAATGGCTGACTTACAACAATCTGAAATATTTTCAAGTATAAATATGTTATTTTATTCTATCCACAACATCATTGTTTTTTTAACATGAAATCAAAAAATCTGTAATTCTTATTAATTATTTTAATATTTCTGATAAATTTTTATCCCTAAAATCTCTTTTCAGCATTTTTGAAATTTGAAATTCAGCGTGACCTAGAATTTTAATACTACTTTAAACACTCATCATTAAATATATAAACTGTTTATAATGTTTCAGATTGCTTTTTTTCATTTTATTTTATGTTTTATAGGTTTTTCTGAGACCGTTTAATTGCAAAATAATATGGAACAACTCAACGTGCACAAATTATACAATATACTTGAAAAATAAGTGTGGAATAATTCATTAAAAAAAATTCAATTTATAATTAAAGTAAATTAATTCAAAATTTATGAAATTTCAATGCAAATAAGCATAAAATAAATTAGACTATCCACATTACCAACTTTTTACTAATCATTCTACAGTATGCTTTTCCGTTATTTAAAAAAATATTGGAAAAAACTGCCAATTTTCCATTTTACAAGTTTATATTGGGTCATTTTGTTATTTTGAAAATGCGCAGGCTATGATTTGATCACGTGATGTTAAAATCTGAGAAGGAGAAATCTGAAATAACCATTTAACGAGATCATTTTTGAAACGCATTATTCACGAATTTTTTTTTGTTTGAAAATAATCAAATTGGTGCAGTTAAATTTGAATAAAATCCAACAGCATTAAATTGTTGAAGCAGAATAACTTAGCCAATGGCCGAATGATAAAATTAGCCGCTAAATATGTTAAATCTTCCGTCTAATGAGGAAAGCAGTATATTTATTGGAAAAAATTTTTTGATTACATTGTGAATTGTATTTATTAAGTATGCGTACTATATTACAAGTACCTTCAGACACAAAATTTTACTGTATTTCCCGCGTAGCTACCGTTGAATTACAGTGCATGTGTGTTTAAAATTGGTTCTATTTTGATACGGTGATTTATAAAATTTGACTAGAAAAATGCTTCTTTGGGTAGACAAGCATCGACCGAAGCAGCTATCTCAGTTGTCTTATCATAAGTCTCTTTCAGTTCGCCTGAAACATTTAGTAAGTAAAAAAATTTTAAATTTCGACAGAAATTTGGTATAAAATTTTTTCTCAGGTTGCTCAAGGTGATTTTCCTCACTTATTATTTTACGGTCCGTCCGGTGCAGGAAAGAAAACTCGTATTTGGTGCACTTTACGTGAATTGTATGGTGCTGGTGTGGAAAAGATAAGGCTTGAGCATAAAAGCATTGAAACTCCTTCTGGGAAGAAGGTAGAAATAGCGTTAGTTAGCAGCAATTATCATATTCAACTGAATCCTAGGTTAGTTTTAATAGTTTGATCAAATTGATTTTGTTTTTTGTAAAGAAGTAGAGAAATTATTTTCAGCGATGTTACAATATATGACCGTGTGGTTATTCAAGATGTTATTAAGCATATGGCCCAAACGCAACAGCTTGAAAGTCGTACACAAAGAGCTTTCAAAGGTATGAGAATATGAGAATTTTATTTTTCATTTCGTTCAGACGTTGCATTTTAAGTTATTGTTTTGACTGAAGTGGATAAACTTACTCGTGAAGCTCAGCATGCTTTGAGAAGAACAATGGAAAAGTACAGCTCTTCTTGTCGTATAATTCTTTGCTGCCAGTCGACTAGCAAAGTTATACAACCAATTCAGAGTCGATGTTTACCAATACGCGTACCAGCACCTAAGGATGAAGAGGTATTTTTTTTTTAAATTTTTTTGGTTTTTAACAATAGCATTTCATGATTATTAATAATTGCCTTTTATGAAAACAATGAATTCAGATTACTGAAATTTTGCAACGTGTTCTGAAATTGGAAAATTGTCGCCTGAGTGCAGAACTGATCGGAGAAATTGTACATAAAGCTGATGGAAATCTTCGACGAGCTCTTTTATCCGCTGAATCTGTCATTTCAAATGAGTATGTTAAAAGCGAAAATAAAATTTATAATTTCCCGTTTAATTTAAATATCATTTTGAGGAGAAATTATTTGTCCGAAAATCCAATAATTGAACCAGATTGGGAAATTTGCATGAAAGAGACTGCTTCGATGATTTTGCGTGAACAAACTCCGAAAATGTTGCTGCAAGTTCGTGGACGCTTGTACGAACTGATCGTTCACTGCATTCCTCCTTCATTAATTTTCAAGGTATAATTGATATTATAAGTAGAGATGATGGGAAAAAAAGAGAATATTTTTAGTCACTGTACTTTGAATTGTTGCATTCATGTGACGCATCAATCAAATCTGAAATTACTTCGGTTGCAGCGAAATTTGAATATCAAATGACAATGGGCGCCAAAGTTATTTATCATTTGGAATCTTTCGTTGCTAAATTTATGTCACTTTATAAGCATTTCTTGGAAGTGACTGCAGTTGATTTAAATTAATCATAAACTTGTGAATTGAATTGAATTACTTTTTAGGTGAACAGTAATTTCTGAACTGAAACGATTTTTCTACTTTTACATTTGCATTCTTCTGATGCAATTGATTATTTGTAAAACAAATTTATACCGTGAATGAATAAATTATCATAACCGTTGCCAATTCATTTGTACAACAATCACATCCAAGACACGAACAAATTAAGGTACATGGTATTTATAAAGGTTTGTGTAATTTTTTTTACTGCAATTTATGAAACAAATTTTTTACGTTTTTGTTGTTTATAACATCACCAATATTTTTTTATTTCAAATTCACAAATGATCCGTGTTATTTGAAAGATGAAATTGTTTATAATTGTTACATTGAAAATTATTAATTATTGGGATTGTTCATTACTGTCGTTCAAGCGAACGATAATGGCTGTCTTCGTTTCAGTTTGATCAGAATAGTTTCCGTTGGACGAATAATCAATTCAGCTTTTGGGAATATTTGATCTCGACGTTGTACAGATGTGACTTCGAAATAACGCAGAATCCAAGAGACGACCACTTTCTCTTCCATCAATGCGAAACGTTGACCTTGTAAGAAAATGAGATTATTATTCATTTTTTCATATATTGAAAAAAAAGAAAGCAAATTTATCCAAATTATTCCACTAAATATATACCTATGCAATTTCTAGATCCGGCTGAAAATGGCAAATAGGCAAACGGATGACGACCATTGGCATTTTTTGGAAGGAAACGATCCGGGTCGAATATTTCTGGATCCGGCCAGTGTCTGGGATCTCGATGTACCCCATACGGGCTGACTATTACTTCACTGCCGCTTGGAATTGTCAGTCCACCTGAAAGCAGTTGGTGAATACCAGTTATTTAGCAATTAGTTATTTATTCTTGGTTGTTTTTCTCTTCTACATACCGATGTCAAAATCTTCATTGATGAAGCGGGCAAACAATGGAACGGATGGAAAAAGTCGAAGCGCTTCTTTCAAACAACATTCCAGGTAAGTCATATTTTTTACATCTTCAAAAGTGGCATCTCGATCGTCGTCACTGAAAATTGAATCCAACTCTTCGTGCACTTTGGCTTGTATTGCCGGATTGCATCCCAACAAATGCAGAGCCCAATTCATGCCTGCTGATGTTGTGTCATGACCCTTGTGAGAAAACAAAAATCTACCATCAACAACATATGCATATTAATTTTGTAATTATTTACTTCGAACATGAATGTATCCACTTCTTCACGTATATCTTGATCTGTTAGTTTTCCTTGTTCGGCAATTTGCAATAGTAGATCCAGAAAAGCTAATCTTCGCTTTTGGCTAGTCATTTCAAAATCGGTTATTTGACGATCGAGCACTTTTGCCCATCCACCTAATTGTTTCACTTCCTCTCGACGTTCTTGAATTACCTGCATAATTTGGAATTTATTTATTTATTTATTTATTTATAAATTACTTACTTTCCAAGTGAAGGAATGTAAAATTTTCAAACATTCTTCTTGTTCTTTTCCTTTTCCAAACAAGCGAAATATAATATTCGGCCAGAGGTGAGGTTTCTTTTGCCGTTCGTGTATGATTCGATTCAATCTGAAAATCATTTCAATTAATAACAATTTTTAAAAATTGAATTTTAAATACATTAAATGCTCTTCATCTTATTCGATCAGTGTTACTTATTTATCAGAGGAGCCAGTTAATTGTTGTAGTGAACTGAAAGATTTGGTCAAGGTCTGAATTTTAAAATTGTATAATTCAACGTCAGATGAGATTAGAAATTTTCGTTGATATTTTTTTTTACTAATTTAATTGTCAGCAATTATTATTATCAGTAGTAGTACATTGAATTGCTTACTTGTATATTGCTCGTACATAATCCGAATCGGAGTTTTTCTGCGCGTTCACATGTCTTCCCATGGCAGTTTCACAGATAATGTCCAAAGCGCACAGTGTGATATATTGGTACATGTTGAAGCCTTCGTTGCTGATATCCAAGCTGTCGCTGAGCTTTTTGAGCATGATTTTTGATTGTTGATTGAAAACTTCGATAAAATCTTTCAAAATGTCATAATGGAAGGATGGTGTGAGCAATTTGCGCCTCGGTCTCCACTTGAATGCATCACTGAACGGACAATATAGAAAATTATAATTTGTTATGAATTCAGAATGGACATGACATTCAGAACGAACCTGGTCAACAGGCCGAGACCCATCCAAGGATGAAGCATGCGATATTCCATGCCTTTGTTGATGTGTTTTGTACTGCTGAGCAGAACTTCAGCTTCTTCGGCACCGCTGACTACGAAAAATGGATACCAGAACATCCAGATTCGAAATATTCTCGGATTGTTGTACGCGTATGCGGTGCCGATGGTTTGTTCGAAGAATTCTGAAAATGGACGTGTTACTATTATTCAACTTTGTCACACACAAGCATACCGGTGGGATCTTTTTTGAAATAGGGAATGTTTCCTATTATTGGGAAATATCGTGGTCCGGGGAACCGATCGACTAATGCAATCAACTTTTTCAACTTGAGTATCCAACAGATAAAAGCAGTGATTATTCCAGTCGCGACGACCGCAACGGCTACAGCCCCCATTTGCTTTTCTTATGCAGTATTGAGAGTGTTGCAGTTGTGGATTTTGAAATTTGTGAAAGCTCACCGAGAAGCAAACTGTGGCTTGTTGAAGCTTTTGGCTGTTGAAAAGTGAAGAAAGCACAGATAGACTGGTGAATGTTGAATAAGAATTCGACGAACCTGCAAACTGGTTACCATTTTGACCAATTGCATTACCAATTTATGACCTTAGCCTTTTGCCGGCAATCGGTTACCGCCTTTTGCCCACCAGCCCACCGAATCATTTGACCCAATTTGATCACGTAAGCAAAGTCGTCGCCCTGCTCAGATTTGTACAAAATTTTCTAGCTGATCAACTAACTTTTCCTGTATTAATTTGATCACGAAATACTTTTTTTCACATCATCTATATACAACACAATATAACTATTTTATGAGTAATCTACATCTGTATATATATACGATTCTATTATGCATGTATGTTGATTGTATTTGCATATATACTTTTTATTTTGGTACGAATATTCTTGGGGTTACGTGTGATTTCTACTTGAGGCAGACATTTATTTATTTGTACGTCACGTTTCAGAATGACAATTTTAAGAACAACGGAAATGAACAGGAAAAAGAAAGGAAGGTCAGCTGACGTGTTGGCTAGACGCATGCATACGTGCTGCTGCTGCTGTTGCTGCTGCTGTTCATGCAGTTTCCTTTATTATGTATTTTGTATCAATTTTTCCGGCTTTGAAATAATTCATTCAACTAGCCAAAAGGTGAATGCTTGCAACTTGAGAACCTGTTTGCATGTTGTTTGCGACCGAAATACCATTAACAAAGGATTATATTCTATTCTTCATGTTGTAATCAACATTTCTGTTTTTTTTTTATTATCTTTTAGCATAATTTGGTAAAGGCAAATTTAGAGCAAAATTATATTCGTATATTATAATTATTATTAGTCATTGGTAAGTTTGAAATTATTATTTCCCATACTTTCTTCATCTGTACACAATTGGAAAAGTATATGCTTTTTTCTTTTGACAAACTTTTGAAACACATCAAAATTTACAGTCTGATGAGCAGGTCAACATCTGTAATGTATGTAAACATTTGAATGCATAAATGGTTGGTTCCATTTTAACATCAATTGTTCATTGAATGACGTTGAGGTGAACGTTGTGACGTACTTTTGCCAATGACAACAATTTCTACATTATTTCTGATCTGTTACTGTTCAATTATTAATTTTGTTATTTTGCTTTTCAAACTGAGCAGCTAATCAGAGATATTTGTATATTTTTCCAACAAGATAGATTCATATGAAATATGGGAAATGTAGTGTTTCTAATTTGTCATTGATTCAGCTAATTGTAGTCATCGTTGAAACTCTCACCCCTGTGTTGTTTGCTTGTATTACACTGTTTTAATGCTGCACTTGTGCTTCTTTGGTAGCTTATCAACATTCTGTGTTTCTCATTTGAAAATCATCATTTTATACTGAACCAAAAACGGAAAAGAAAATTCTTCTCAAACACTTAATTTTATACCAATGATCTGTCAACATTTATTTTCTTTTAATTCCACATGAATATGACAGCACATTTTTAATTTGAAAATTATTCCAACATTTCAAATTCATCATCATTCATATTCTGTTTGTTATCAGTAATAAAATCTACGTCGTTTACATGGTGTCATTTTCATTTATAGCGCGTACATCATTTTGCTTTGATTAATTAGAAAATATATCAAAAGGGTACAATGGGTTTTGTACTGGCAATTTTTGATGATAAAGTGCATTTGTTGTATAATTTTGCAAAAATTCATTCACTCTATTCTTCATCACACCAAGCATTTTTATTTCATTTATTCTGTCAAGTGCAAAGTTGTATATATATAGTTTTTTTTTCTTTGTCGGATGTGTTTGACGATGATAAAAAAAAAATTAATTATTTATTTTCATCAAAATTTTGCTCTCAACTTTCAATTCATTCCATCCATTTCACGCTTGAATAGCGTTGCCTGCAGGCGGTGGGCCGCCTTCGGATTCGGATTTTTTACTTTTCTTCTTTGAATGCTTCAACGAAGAGTTGATCAACTGAAGCAGTTCTTTGTCTTGTATTTCAAATTCACTTTCGTAACGATCCAACGGAATGCCCAGACCGCAAACTTTCACCAACCCTGAAGGCAACACCAGTACTGTGGTTTTGAAGTAAGCCACAAATTCCCCTTCACGCTCGTATAAAACCTACAGATAGAAGAAATAATTTCACACGCAACATCCAAATCCAACAATCCTCTCATTCATACTTGATACGGCTTCAACAGGTTGTGCTTTTCACATTCAATCACGCCCAATCTGGCTTTCTTTTCATCTTCAAAATTGCGTAAAGTAAAACCCATGGAACCGAATTGGCGTTCACAGTCGAAAAAGAACGCTCTAGAAGCTTTCATTTTCAGCTGATAAATCACATCTTCATTTCTTTTGTAAACTGTAGTGCGAACTTCATTGGATTTTGGTTTCCCTTCAAAATTGAAAATCATCACAAAATATAAAGAATGTACAAAAAAAAACAAAAAAAAATACCATCGCCTGTACTGATGACCACACCCAACGCATAAACTTCATGATCTTCGAATTCGTGTTTTTGAAATTCCACAGGCTTCTTTTCAGTCGGATGTTGAATAATTTCATTCGGTCCATCTTGAAACAAGCAAATTTATATATTTTGAAAACAAAATTCAATTAATTAATTAAGTTGAACATATTTCTTCTGACCTAATTTATGACGCTTCAACGAAAATGACATGATGTTCTCAACGGGACGACAATTGTATACGGCTGCAACTTTGTCTATGATATCAATCAAATCTGTGTTCTTGTACACGCCCGGTCGAAGCATTCGAACGGCAGCTTCTAAACAATAATATGCCGCTAAAATCACATCAGCACGACGTCCCTTTATCTGAAATGAAAAAAAAAAATTTTTCTTTTTAAATAATAATTGACAATCAGTTGTCGAATCCTCCACGATAAAGATCCACTTTTTCCTCCTTGTTAACGTTAACTACAACGGTGTGCGCCACCATTGCTATGAATCCATCCACATGAACGCCCAACTCGATCTTCACAACATCACCGGCAGCAAGAACAACGTCTGGTTCAGAATTCAACGGAGAAAAATTGAAGATGCAGTGATTCACTGAAATGCATGTTGGAAATGCAATTCCTTTCTTAACGTTTTTCTTTTTGAAAACCTTAAAACACATCAAAAAGATACAATTGTTAATTTGAAAGAAACAAATATTACAATTTTTAAAGAAAAACGCAACATTCATCATAATTAACAACTGAATCAACAAATTTACACCACCTTATTTACTTAAATACATACATGCATGAAATTGAGAGAAAATTATAAAAATTAAAAAGATATAACAAAAAAAAAATACGCCATCTAGAAAAGAATTCGAACCTTTGCGGCACGTTCTGTAATGCTTTTGTCGCCAAATTCGCACAGCTCTTTAACGGATTGATTTTCTTCACATTTTGCAATCAATTCTTTCAATACCTCGTCGGCAATATTGCCAGCCGCACTGTACTTGGTCACCACTGAATCACGAGCAATGGTATCTTCAAGAGGATCCTCTTCGGCACTTTTATCCTTCTCACCGTGGCTGGACATTTTTCAACTTTTGCAAATGTTCTCTCTACAATAATCTTCTCTACCTGGAAAAACGTCGTCAAAATCACCTCGGCAGTACACCGCAAAATGGTCAAAAATACGCTCAATATTAATCAACCGTAAACAAAAAGTTCACCAAAACAACATTCAACGCTGCAATTAAATTCAAATAAGCAATTCGTGGAATGTAACTGTAATTTTTTATTAATAAAATGCAGGTTTGAATTTTACGCTCAATTCAACATTCAATGTAGCATTGTAAAAGTATGCATGAATGATCGATTTAAATCAAATGAACATTATAATGAATTTATTTTTAATTTATTAATTTAATATTAACCAATAAACTTACATATTATGATTATTTTATTTACGTTCACTGCCTAAGTTGTTTCTTTTTTTTGTTCCAATTTACTATTCAAAAATGAGTAAAAATAATATTTCAACATCATTCATTATTGAATTAATAGCCAAATTCAAGTTAAAAATACGACTGTAGCATAAATGCTGTCAAATATTAGATATATGCCAAATGTTGCAAATAGTATTCTAGTTTATATTCTTTCAATCGTAAGCATCACCATTTGTCGCGATAACGAAGAGGTGATAAGCTAATTATAAATTAATTTAATATTTGCTTTGATGCTCAATTTGTATTTGTTGACTCTGCTGTGATGCTTTTGTGTAATTTAGTTTTTTTACTCATTTCTTCACTTTATTTGCATTGCTTTAAAAAGTTGAAGTTGTTGTCTAGTGTGACGATAGCTTTTGCTTTTTTGCAGTATCGTGATTATTAGCATTGCGAACAAAAGCAGTTTATCTCGTTTATGGAAATTTGAATTCAGAAATTTATAATTGCATTTATTCCAACATTTTGAAATGCAGTTTTAGAAATGCGTAAATTTTAAGAAATGAAAACAGTAATAGGCGGCTTTCTTCTGAATTTACACGACAAATGAATTTGAATTTTTAACACGAATTAAATTGCATGTTCAATCTATACTTTTGTTGCGTTTAGAAATGCGTGAGATTTTTTTTTGCTGCACCGGACACACGTTCACAAAGTTATTTTGAATTAAGTGCATGTTTTTACTATTTTTAAACTACTTTATTCATATTTATAAACAAAGTTATACTAACGATTGAAATTTGAATAGCTATATTATGATTTAAACTAATAATTGATGACTTTTTTCATATTGAATAGTTAAAATTCAGACCAATTTTTCAATATTATTTACTTACATTCCCATTTATTTACATATAAACAATTAAATTATGTTTGTATAAAAATGTTAACTTGATTTTCATTTTGAAATACAGAAAGTATCTATGATTTTGTTTACTAATTTAAGCGCGCCAAATTTTACCTTGTTAAATGGTGGATGAGATTTTCCCTGTTGAAAATATTTTCCTTCTGTACAGTTATTTATGGCCAACTGGAGCAGGGATGATAAAATGGTCAGTTTCATCCGTTTCACTTTTTCCACAACTGATGACAGTGGCTTGTGCGCCGACGTTTTGTTCGATCCGATTAAAACCACAAAACCAGGCTCACATTGTTCTAAAACTGTCGTCCAGAACACGAGTACTGATGATTCTCAGGTCAGGTTTTTTTCCACTTTTGATGCATCTCTCAGTAAGTACAATACAATTGGCTTAATAATAACTGAATTGAGTTTTAATAATTTTTGTTTACACAGGATCACGCCATCGAAGACGGTCAAACACGTTGCAGAGACTTGAAGCAATGCGTCAACAACGAGAACAGAATAAAAGAATCGCCATTGTCCAGTGGCAACCGCCACCAGCGAATGCTGCTTCATCTAGCGAAGCATGTCCATTTGTTGCTGTTCCTGTGAACGACACTACAGCTACGTCAACATATTCCAGTGCTTCAGCAGCTATAAAGAAAACTCAGATGTCAAATTTTAATCCTTTTCTGGATTATTTGAAATTCGACGAAAGTGTAAGTGTTCATATTTATATGTGCGATGCTTATACGCCAAATTTGTATTATTGAATCTTATTGCTAGAATAGTTTCAAAGATAAATAGTTTCTTATAGGCATTTTATTTGGCATAATTTGTACATTGAATTGTTTTTATAACATATTTATGGTCAACATTGCTTGCAACTCCAAATTTATTGTTAGATAATTTTGATTCAGTTTCCAATAAAATTGTGACTTTAAAATTTTAAAAGTATTAAATGATTTCTTATTATGAAATTTAAATCATAATTACAATTTTTTTATAGTTGATATTCTGTAAGACTAACGTTTGCTTTGTTGTTTTAATTAGTTATTATCAGTATGAAAATTGAATGTTCTGTATTTACTATGAACTTGAACATCAAACTAGGAAAATTGTAATGTAAAATGTTTTAATTTTTTTTTCATATTCGCAAAAATGTGAAGTACTTTTACAGCTGAAACATTTAGTTAAAAAGAAATTAGTAACTTTAATTATATTCATATTATTATTAATTTTATTTATGTTTGAACTGTAAGAAAAAGAATTATTTTGCAAAAATTACTTTGCTATTTGTGCATGAAAATTTTTTTCTCATCTTTAGTATTCCCCTCAGCCTTCGTCAAAGAAAGTTGATGTATTTTTGCCTTTTTTGGATGACTGTGAACTGCGAAAGGTGCCTGTGCATGTAGTGATGAATGGTAACGCGAAGGTATCCGATTTGATTGGCCTGGTTTGTTACATTTACACTGCAAATAATTGGAATCCTCCTCTGATGTATGCACAGTTAAATTATTGTGACGTTAAAAATTGTTTGTTTTTTTCCAAATGATTA
Organism: Trichinella papuae; assembly: GCA_001447755.1. NCBI lineage: Eukaryota > Metazoa > Nematoda > Enoplea > Trichinellida > Trichinellidae > Trichinella > Trichinella papuae. Next base: position 63,400 of record JYDO01000044.1, on the reverse strand, counting down.
ATTTTGCTTAAGACAAGATGTAAATCGATATGCATTGTATGTGGCTGAAGATACGGGTGAAGTGGAATATGGCTTACCAGCAAGAAGTTCTTCAGAACGGGTAAATCATTTTCATTTTCCATTCATGGCAATTGCACCAAGAGTTGAGGAATTTAAAGAAAACACTTATCAACAATTATTAATGTAAGTAAATAAAGATGTTGAATGAAAAATAAATGAATTATTTTTCTCGACTTATCTATAGTCACTTTGATTGCGGAGAGTGCATTACGCTGCCGGTGAGCGGTTCAATTCATTGCCTCAAGACAGTCAGGGATAAAGCCGTTTCTGAATATTTTGAAAGATTCAATATACCAAAGCACAAAAGTAGCAGCAAAATAACATTGCTACTTGCTTGTTTGCAAGTGAGCATTTTTTTTCTTTTTTCAAGGACTGAATTATACTTTGGAAAAGTTTGATGAACCAGGACAAAGTGTTTCTTTGGATGCAACGCTCAGTTCAGTGAATTGTCATGAATTTTTCTGCGTGCGGGTCAACAGTAAAGTTGATGCTTTTTCTTTTCCACTATTACTGAAATCAATCATTTGTTAGGTACTAGAAAAGGTGCTTTGGTATCAGAATCAAACGGTGAAGATATCAGTCTTTTTCCTCCATTTTTGTCCAATTTACCCGCAGTGGAATATACTTTTGATATAATTGTAATACGTCCACTTCGCATTAGCACTCCGGCTGTATTGCGTAATATTGAAAAGGCTTTTTTTTTGTTTTTTTTATATTTTTGTTTTATTATTTCAATATTTTAAGATGTATCCAGTTGTTCTTTAACAATCATTCCGAAAAAGATGAAAACCAAAGTGCAACTCAAGTGTATACCATCATTTCCTCGTGAAACTCATTTCCTCAGTGCTCTCAGGAGGCCAGTTACAATTCCAATTCAGAAAATTCGGTTTGTCATTCGGGCGCGCATCAACGAAAGTGAGTTTATGCATAATATAATAAACAGTTGTTATCATTTTGTTCTTCTTATAATTTATTAATTTAAAAATATGAAAAATAATTTGCATGGATCAGCATTGTTCAACAATTTTGATGTGAACTTTGGTTTGTTGGATAATGTTGTTTTGTTGAAATTGTTACTTATCAAAGATTGTCTTACCTGTGCAAATGTTTACCTGATCAACATTGTTTGTTGTAGAATGTTGCTAAATTATGTAGGTATGAATGTTGATGAGGAAAACTTAAGTGTCACTAGTAGGAGAGTTCGTTAGTTATATCTGTGTAAAAGCAATCGTTAGTTTCAACTATGTCTAGTGATGTTTATTTGCTTATTTATCAATAGGGATGGAATTTCAGCAACCCTAGTCGTGTAAGTTATTCGATACGTACTTGCTATTGCTTTTATTTAGATAGTGCAGTAGTGAAGTTAATGTACTTTTACATTTGGTCAACAATATATGAATTAATGGCTTTATTGTTTAAATTTTATTTTATGCATCTAAAGTGGTGCACCTTTATGTATTTTTATATATCTATATACAGAGATGTGTGTATGTAATTTTCTATATTTTGTAATATTTTTAATTTATGAGAATTGTTTGTGACACTTGCAGGTCAGGAATTGATGAGAATTGAATATGATGTGGACACTTTGGTTGGACAAAGGCAGAAATTTCGTCTCAGCTTTGCCATGGCTGACATGCTTGCCAACGTTTTTGCCCAGTGTGCTGTGCCATGCCGGTTGGCGCCGACAAGCATCTTGTCGCGCAGAAACCGACCGTGGAAATTTTCACTCTTCAACCGGTCGACTTTTGTCAGCTAATTTTATTTGGTGAACAATCTCTGGATTTTCTTTACTTATCATTTTTTAATGCCATTGTAATGTGGGTGGATCAATTCAATTTTTCCAACATTATGAAGATATGAAAAATGATAGTAATAAAATAAATATATTTTTTGCAACATTCATATATTGTAAATGTTTTATTGTTTTTTCTTTTTTTTCAAGAAACCGTAAAGCGAAGAAGATACAACGAATGCACAATGAAAACAATGCTTTCTTTTCTGTTTAACTGTTGAAAATAACGAAAAGAAGAATATCAGAAGAATAACAAAATGCAAGCAGAGATTTATTTATTGGATGGAGATGGACAATTTGTTCAGTTGTCCTAAAAAAATTAAACTGAAAAACAAACAAACAAACAAACAAACAAGAATTGATTGTACAAGCTGCAATGATGTTAGTAGCATGGGTTAGTGACACTTACTAAACCGCTATCCAGTGAAATGTGACTGACCGCTTTGGTCGATTCCAAAGAGCCTGACAAAACGCAAGCTTGAGAACCGAGCTGCGATGTTGGACTGTCATCTCCGCATCCATCAGGTACACCGGAATCACGATTTTCACTTGATAAAGCCGTTTTATTATCTTTCACTTTCTTAAACTCTCGGTCAGTTGCATTTAAACTTCGTTCCAAGCGTTCAAATTCTTTACTCTTAAAAGATAGATTTATATGTATATATATTTTGTTTTTTAATTCAAATATCATTTTTTTTAATTTTACTTCTTCAATAGCTTCGGATAGATCTTCAAGAAAGCGACGACGATCCTCTGCACAGCTTGCGTTGAAATACAGGGTAGACTTTTCTTCACCCACTGACAACCGTATTCCGAACGGATAATCTACAGTAGAAATATAAGCACAATCGATTGTACAGTCATCTGAACAAAATTGTAATTTCTGCTTGCTTACACTGAGTCACGAATGATCGCATCTGTATCTGATTCAGCGTGTAACTTTCACGGTATTGATAATAAATTTTACTTTTCTTCTTTGGCAATATTTTGGTAAACTAATTTTTTAAAAAAGAAAAGAATCAATTATATTTCAGGCAATCCACAAAGCATATTATGCATTATCATTATTGATAAATAGAATGATAACATCTGCTATATACCAACAACATGTCGTTGAAGAGGAACAATTCTCGTTGATGAGCACTGGACGATTGTTTACGGTGTGGATCGACAATCTGCGACAATCGAATATAGCAGATCAATCGACGATCCGGTAAGCTGAGTTGCTTAAATTTTCTTTTTTTAATATTTATTTATTTAATTGATTTATTATTATTATTTGATTGAAAAGTTTTCTCACTGGCTTTTCTCCGATAATCTTTCTTTCCACTTTTGCCACTTGGCTTACATGATCTGCTCCAGTGCGGAGCTGTTGGTTTTTGATTCGCGTGTAAATTTCAGCCAAAAATGTGCGATTTAATGATCGACCTTCATCAACGCCTAATCAATGAAAATTTCTACTGTATATATTAAAAGCAAATAAAAATAATAAGAAACAACAACATTACAGAAATGATAAATTTCAAAAATACCTTGTAAATTTTTGACGAAATCTTCAAGTTTCATTCGATTGCACGGCTTTACATTCGGTGAATGCAAGTCAGTGTTGAGCATGATGATCGCAAATGCCAATACAAATACAGTGTCCAAACGTTGCTTGGTTGTCGGTGGATTGCATTGACAATAACGACCGGCGAATGCCTTTAATTTTGAAAGAAAAATCACAATAAGAGAGAAAAAATGTGAAAATTAAAGCTTACTTCAAGTATGCGTTCAATTTTTTGCGACTCTCCAGGTAGATGGAAACCGTGTAAAAATCGCCTCAAAGCGTGATCAATTTCCATATCGCGTAGATCCAATTCTCGGGCAAAGCACCTGTGACATGGCATATTTCATATTTTAACATCAGTATAGATAGATTGTTCAATTGTGCTTTTATGATAAACAAGCAAACTTGCTTACTTCAATACTTGAGCGCAAAATTCATCTTGTATACGTCCCAAATAGTCACCGATCATTTGCTTGCTCAAACCTTTACGCGTGAGGAGAAATTTGGCCACTGCCAACGGTGTTGGTGCCAAAAATCCCCAGTCGATCAAAGTGCGCATGCCTTGTGTTGGTCTTTTGTTGAACAGTGTAATCGCGACACGGTATCTTCGTTTTCGCAGTATCTCATCAGTAAGAAGTGCACCGTCATTATAACAATGGGTCATTGTTTTTGACGAAGCAGATGAACCGTAATTGTTGTATTGTTGGTTTTGTTCTGGTCGACGGGGGCAACAATATTCTACAAAATTATGAATATTCATTATTATTTTTTTGTTGATCACAAATATGAAATGCAAAAATGTAAACTGGAAAATTTTGTATAAAGTAAAAATTTACAATAATACACACACACAGATATATATATCACTTTTCCACTATTGCTTGCTTGCTAGTATAACTACAACGACTGCTACTACTGTTACTGCTGTGAAATTGCCAGGCTGGTTGTTTTGTTTGCTCGAATGACGACACGGACACGATTTGTTCTCTCGTTTGGTTGGTTGAATAGAAAAGAAGAAGCCTCTTTTCTTCTTCTTCTTCTACTCTACCCATCTCTGTGATATTGGTAAGCAGATGGGACACTGTCAAACTATTGAAATTATACACTGATTGAAAAGAAGCTAAAGATGGTGATATTTATTGGTTGAATTTAGTCTTGTCCGTTGTGAATACGTAATTCCATCAAAGCATCGACGAAGAGGATCAATACGGTTTTGAATATTGGTTGTCAATCAACGCAAAGCAGCAAGCAGCAGCACGTGTGATAAATAAATATATATATATATGTGTGTGCAAAATGCACGCATGCATGCGTCGTGCATGCATGTGCGTGTGTGAATGTGTGCTTAGCCTCTTTTGAAAAGGCACAGAATATGGAAATCCCTATTGTGTGTGCATATGTTTAGAAGTGTCCTTATGGTAAATGGAAACTCACTTCATTCTACTTCATTCGACCATTTCTGAAAATTAATTTTCATAATTGTTCGATAAAATGATTACAGTCGGTAGGGTGGTAGTATGGTAATGACAAAATTTTCCAACAGAAGTGTCATTTGAAAAATTTAGCTCATATAAGTCAGAACAGGTTGGAAAAGAAATTGGTCAACTTGACATACTGTATTATATATTATGTATATTGGATGCTAACGAAAACAGGCTGTTCAGCAGTAGCAGCAACAACAACATCTCGTACAACGACCGAGTGTGATAAATTTTTAGGTCGATAAAGGTTGTTGATGTTTTGTTTGCTTTTTCTTTTTGTCATTTCATGTGAAAAATAATTTCTTGAACTATATATATATGCATATATAAGCAAATATGCACAAAATGAACAAAATCAAAATTTTCCTTTTTTCTTTCTTTTTGGAAGAATTGATAGATTGATAGATATTCATCATTTCAATTTTTATCCATTTGACAATTTTGGGGTGATGAAGAATAATTGAAAATGTTAAACTCTCCGGCAAGTTTCTGTAATTGGGTGAAATTCGAACAGTCGCACAGGTGTGGCAGATTTGATTTCGATAACGAATGCACAAGTTTACTTTCAGATGGGCGTTGATGATTGGAAAATTTCTCTTGACATCATCTATCATCTTATATCAAATTTAAATTTTGAACATTAAAATGTTTGTTCGTTGATGTTCAACAATTGTCAAACTGATAGTTGCTATTGTTTTCTACAATGAAGAAGCAAAAAAGAAAACTGTACAATAAAGCAAGAACAACAAAATTTGGCTAATTAATTTTCCATTCTGATGCTGATTTACAATGATAAGATCAAACACACGTTGCTTCTCAGATGACGACGAACTTCTACGATTGGTATCTTTGCTTTGTTTCAATTTGATTTCTCCTTGGCTGGGTTAACATTTTACAGAATAATATATGGAAATGTAGAAATTGCCTAATATTAATAGTAAAGAAAAGAACAACATTCCGCCCCTTCCCCTCTCTCCTCCACCCCTGATGGTAATGATAATGATGAATTTGCAAATGGTTAGTTTCACCAAACTGACAACTAACCAACTATAACTATCTTTTTTTTTTATAATGTATTTCTCGATTGAGAAGCAATTTTTGAAAAATATCAGCAACATGAAATTTTAATATGCTGAAAATATGTTTACCAAGATTGTTTTACGACTTTGTTATCAGCATGGGGGAATAATGGATATTCCACATTCAATGGCACGCGTATGTTCTTTTCGTTGCACGTGGTAAAATGGAATGACTGGAATTTGAACATTCAATCACGTTCTTGTTTTTGTTTTCAGCTAAGCAGGTGTGCTTGAAGGAAAAACTTAAACATTTTTCATATATTCAAAAATATTATCTCCACTACTTATTACAATATGTGGGTACAATTTTCATCATTATTTATTAGTTGAGTGATTAATAATTCATCTTTTGTGTATTTTAATTTTGGATTTTTTCCTCGATTTTATTTGACAATTATTGAGGCAATGTTCAATTTTGTGGTAATTTTATTAAGCCGCTCAAATTCTACTTTTTCACGGATCAACAGCAATTGATTAAAATATTTTAGAAAAATTATCTCCTCAGAATAGAGAGAATATTTATATATTTAGCTGAGAAAGGAGGGATTTTGAAAATTCGCATGCGTGAATTTTTTTTTTAATTGCTTGCAATCAAGATTGATCGAAAGAAAAAGCACATGCAAGCATGCGCCTTGCCTGTTGTTGTTGTTGTTGCTTAACCTTATTGCCGGTGCAAAAAAAATCTAACTACATTCACAAACGCTTACAAATGGAATAAAGGAAAAAAAATTATTTTCATAAATTAGAGCGAGCGAGAAAATAGAGGAAATAATGAAGAGTCAAAAAAAAAGAAAAGCTTGATGAACAAATAATGAGGGTGTGTCATAGTTTTTAGCTGAATTGATATTGCGAATTTGCGAAGACAATTGTGTCGTTTGAAAATTGAATACCAAGCATTATAAAAGATGCAAAAAGAAAACTAGCTGAAAATGCATATTTTTTTCTTGGTAGTTTTTTTTTTCAATTCTGCAAATAGAGCCAGCTGCTTATTGCTAACGTTTAAAGGGAACAGAATTTTGCAAATTGCACGCTGGAGAAATTGCAATAATAGGCATTTCTTTGAAAAACACATCTCACCCTTTAACGCGTTGTATTTTTTTTGGATTTTGATTTTAATTGCATGCAATATTTATCCTCTTACCTGAAATGAACTGTTGACGTTGATGATCATGGACCCGGGGTAGCCAAACGGAAGAAGATGAAGAAGATTTGCTTGATTTAGCCAGACGAATTGGCTCCGCTTGTAAAGCGTAAGATTCATTGACAGTGACCAGTTGACGTCCAGTATCCAAGCAAGTACAGTGGACAGGTCGAACGGATGTCGACGACGAACAGGTGGGTCTTGTTGTACATCTGTTGTCAACGATAATCATCTGTCGCCTATGGTAGCGGTACGTTGTTGTTGTTGTTGATGATGATGATGAGGATGTTGTTGTGGTTGTTGTATTTGTAACGGTGCTACCGTTACAAATACTGCTGCTGCTGGTGTTGGTATTGGTAGTTGTGGAAGCGGTGATGATTGTCGTTCTACGGATCAGCGGACCACCTGACCTTGGTGAATGAATTAATCTGTGATTGTTGTTGTTGTTGTTGGGTTTATCATTTTGAAGCAGCTTTGCCGCTGAGTCGGTTTGGTTGAAAAATTTCAAGCTGGGCATGTTGTGTTTCAGTTTGGTTGGTTGGAGAGAAAAGCTCAGGCTGATCAGCTGCCGTTAGTTTTCAATTTGAGCTTCTGTTGCCGGCTTGATTGAAGAGTGAAAAGCTTTGATTGGCTGAAAAGAGGGGAAAAAAATCAAGAAAAATAAAACATTTCATCAATTTCAACCACCTATGTGTGCACGATTGCGTATATCTTTGCAGCGAAAAGTAGTAAGGTAAAATCGCGCAGAATGAACAATTAAATGCAAAATTAAAGAATAAAGACAAAAAAGGAGAAAAGAACAAATGAACATCAGCAGCAGCAGCAGCAGCAGAAGTGTCGCTGTTTTTGTTGCTATTAGATTTAATTGGCTATTTTTGGAAAATTAGCTTCCTTTCCAAATGCGTCAAGTCATAATAATAATAGTGATAATAAGAGTTGGTTGTCGATTGAAAGTCCAAGCATTTTCATCTGAGCTGCTGCTAGCATTGCAGTTGACATTGCTTGCAATTTGACACCGACCGACCAGGTTGGTGATTTGAGGGGGCGATGAGTGACGAGAACTTTGACGCAAGAGTGTTTCAGTAAGTATAGCTCTATCTTCTATCTGGCGAAGTAAATCCGGCTTCAGACTAAGCTATAGCTGCTGCTCGACTGAGAATAGAATAAAGCTTAACAGCATCTTGAAAACACAACCGGCTGTTAATTGACCCACGATCGCCTTGGGCATCTCGAGGGAACCAATTAAGCAGCACCGGCTTTTCTATTTTAAAAATATATTGATCACACGGGCACTACATCTTGTAAAACACACGAACACTGCTTGAGAGATGCTTGACAAGTGAAATGAATAGTGAAAAGAGACAGACATAGAGAGAGAGAGAGAGAGAGAGGCAGAGGCAGAGAATGAAAAAACAAATTAAACGCAAGAGGCAATTCTGAGCAATGAGAACGTTTAATAATAATACACGCGGAAGAGACTGATGAGTCACGAATTTGGACAGTCAACATGACCAGCTTTTGTATACAAATTTCCAAGTGTAATGAACAGCTCACCAAATGAGACCGGCAAATATTTGCAGAAATTTTAAAATGGCACAATATATCCATGCTACATTTTTACTTTTAAACAATTTTCACATTTCAATACCCACAGCGGTTCCACAAATGGCAATTTCTTTTCTCGTAACTGCTTTGGTATATTTTGTTTGTTCTTTTCACTGGTTTGCATTGAATTCTTAAAAAAGAAAAAAATAATTATTATTACAATTTTTCAGCTTTGCTTTATTTTACATCAATGCATTATTATTTGCAGTAAGTTTTATTTGCAATGACTAATTATTGTGTTCAATGCGTCGGTTTTGACTGTACTAAATTGTGTGTGAAACTTGCTTCTTTTTTGAAGATTCCGTCGAATCACGATCGCACCATCAAAGTTGGATTCGTTCAGGTGATGCAGATTGAACAACCGTCTAAACGGCGCATCCATTTAAATGATTGCAAGCATCAGTTGAAACATTACCTAGGATTAATATTGCAAATTTCAAATCTCTGAAGTATTCTCTTCCTCTTCTTCTTATTTTGCATTGCACCACAATCAATAGATAAATGTGCTGCTTTTGATACTGCTACTGCTACTGCTGCTGCTGCTGCTGATGCTTTATGCATAGTTGAAATGAAGAGGAGTGTTAAACTAAATTACAATTTTATCATATTATAGAAATTGTAATGAAAAATTTTTTTCTTATAATAATGAATATGAAAACAATTGTTAGTATAAACAGTCAACAATACAATTTAGCATTAACAATTACTATTGGCAATTCAGATATAGATATATATGTGTGTGTAAAAGATTTTTCTTTTTTTTGTCCAATGATTTTTGTTGCTAGCATTGGAAAAATGAAAATTAGTTTTCGTATGAACTTTAAAGTATTCTTCGTTTATTCTGATAAAATTGCTTTAAGCAGAACTGAAGTAGGTAAGCTAAAATAGGACGAAGCTAATTACATGTACGTTATTCATTATTTGAATGAAATTTGGTCACTAGTTAGAAATAAAATTATCAAATTATTGTTCAATTAAATTTATAGAATAAAACCCATACATACATATATATATATATATTTTGTTGTTGTTGTTTAGGTAAATTTGAAGGAGATATTGATGGCGTAAGCTTTGAAGATTTCAATCCGATGGTGAGCAGTTAGGTTATAATTATAATTTTATATTCGAATTGTATTTTATTTTCAAGGGAATCATGCCGAGAAGTTCTGTTAGAGATAAACATTTGTTGTGGAAAGATGGAATAGTACCTTACGAAATTTCGGCAATTTTCAGTAAATTGTGTAAAAATATATTTGCTGATAAAAGTGAAATGCATGGATTTTTTTGTTACCACTTCAGCGACGGTGCAACGGAAGAAAATAACTAACGCGATGAAAATGATCGAAGCCAATTCATGTGTTCGTTTTGTACCTCGAACAATCGAGCCTGATTATCTTGTCATTAACAACGATCACGGGTAAATTTAAGCATTTCTGCAGGATATATATATTTGTTGTTAATGCAGCAATATTATTTAAATTTTGAGTTTAACAAGTTTATCAATTATTTTTTTTTTGATACTGGTAAATGTTAAGTCGAGATTAAATTAATCTTTATAAAAAATGCTGTTTTTTTTTCTTTTTTAAAATCTCAGGTAATCTTTCTTTTTTCTTTTCTTTGCAGTGCAATTTTTTTCATCAAATATGTGATAATTATTTGCTTAATTAATCAAGCATTATTATATTTTATGTAGATGTTTTTCTATGGTTGGACGCATGCAGGGTCGACAAGTAGTCTCGCTTGGAAGTGGTTGTCTATTTAATGAAGTCATTGTGCACGAATTGATGCATGTACTTGGATTTTGGCACGAGCAAAGCAGAACTGACAGGGATGATTTCATCATCATACGTGCTGAAAATGTTATACCTAGTAGAAACCTACCTTGTTTTTTTTCCTAATTAATTGTGTTTTTCTCTTTCAAATAAGCACTAGCAGAATAAAAATGGTAATTAATTCTAGGTATGGTTGGACAATTTCGTAAAATTGAACTTCCGTATGTAGATTTTTTGGATGAAAAATACGACTACTATTCAATTATGCACTACGATAGCAAGGCGTTCAGTCGCAATGGTGAGAATACAATCGAAGCTGTGGAGCCGAAAATGACCGAAGTGATTGGTAAAGCACTTGAATTATCCGCCTCTGATATTAGAAAAGTCAGTATATATATACTATGATATTGTCATTATTATGTGGTGGTGATAGTGTTATTTAAATTTACTTACTTTTGATTGGTAGTTGAACAAACTTTACGAGTGTACAACAGTGAATGCAGTAGTGACTGATCCACCACCACCACCACCAGAGTCGACGACAGTTTTCAGCAGAAGCACCACGCCAACACCACCAACTAGCATTGCAAAGCCTGAATGGCCAAGTAAGCCAAATATGTCAAGTTGGACTCTATCTAAGACTAACTAGAAGGTCATTTGTTGTTGTTGTTGTTGATGATGATGATAATGTGATGATGTTATTTTCGCTTGTTGAGGTTGTTGTCAATAAGGTCGTTTTTCCTTTTTTTTCCAGCCCAATGTCAGGATCGCTTCGACGATTGTGACACGTTTGCACGCTATTGTCGTCGGTTTGCTTTTCGTCACGTGATGAAAAAGCATTGTCCAAAGACTTGTGAATTGTGCTAGCAGAGAATTATGAAATGTGAACTTTCTCTTGGATGCAATTATTTTCTTTGAATATGACGAAAGACGAAAGTTTGATATTTTTCTTTCAATAAATTAATTCCACATATATATTATATATTTGTTTCTTCATTATTGTTATTTTTTATCTTTGTCGAATATCTGGTGAACGTTTGTGAAATTGATCGACTTTTTGCAAAAATCGACCTCATCCATCTTGTAGTTAATAATCACCATGGTTACCATGAACTGTGATGATTAAGCAGAGTGTGCAATTTGCTCAAGCCGATTCACCAAGTTGACGTCGAAGCACACCTCGTCTCACTGTCTATCGTATGGGACTTTGTTGGACAAAATTTCGACCATTCAACAGCAGCAACCACCAACAGTGCAAGAAATTGACCATCGTCAACGTGGATTGTCCAAACAACTCTACATCTTCTTATACGTGGTAAATAAAATTTAGGAAAAAAAAAGAACCAAATATTTTCATCTTGGTTGGTATTCTCGCTAGCTAATAGCTTCAAAACGGCTAATAGTTTCGACAAAAATAATTGGCAATATGGATGATGATAGCAGGGCCGTTGGCAAAAAGCAATTGCCTATTTTCAGGGATTGTCGAAAAATTGACACGCTGGAAAAGTATCGTTTTGCCAATTTGTGCGGCGTGGAAAAGATCAAAGAAAATTGTGCAATCGCTGGAGAGCAGTTTACCATTGATAATTGCCAAGTAAGTACTTGACAATCACAACAAGCAAACTGTGCCCACACACTGCCAAGTAAACAAAGCAACAAATATCTGTAAATAAATATATATGTGATGTATTTAACTTTTTTTTGACTTTTTGAAATGTAATTTAATTTTAATTTTTTTTTTGTTGTTATATTTTCCAATTATTTTTATGCTTTTTTCTTTTTTTTTCAATCGTTTCTCTAACAATGCATCTTGGCGACGTTCTACATTGATTCTAGCAACACAAATTTTCTCTTCTGTTCTTTCGGAAGATTTTATTCAACGACAAAAGCAACTTGTTTGCTTGCTTACTCATTGCAGACAAGTTTCTCTATTAAATAAACATCCTTTGTAGAACTGCTTTGCAAAACTTGTTCTCTCTCTCTCTCTCTCTCTCCTACATGATGGCTTTCTTGATTTAATACTATTTTGCTTCATTGCGATGCTAATTTTTTTTGATTCTATATTTGATTAATTTGTAGAATTGAACATTAAAAAATGTTTTTTTTTCCTCATAATTTATTTGTATATTTTAATCAATGAAAAAAAATTTACATAAATTATCTTCACTAGAAATATTTGCATAATTTAACGAAAACTCATATCAATTTAAGTTCAAGTCTTAAATCATTGTTGATAACAGGGTTTTTGTCGTAAACTAACGCAACAATTCAATTACTCTGAAGCATTTTTACAATTTATCATTAAGTGAGCATTGATTTATTTTCAGTGCATTTTATGAAAGTTGAACTTCTTCTATACTGATTGAAAACATGAAATTTGTTATAAACGAATTTTGCAGAAGAAAATTTTCTTCTAAATTAATTAATTAACTAATTCAATTAGCAACATACAATATAAATATATTTGTATAATTGGTTTTATTGAGCATGCCAGTTTTTGACATGTCAGTCAGACATGAAGTATCATTATTGCAATTAAAATTGATTGCAATTGTGAAGCTGTTTTGTAGAAATTGTGCATTGAAGAATTAATTGTTTTGTATTGTTCGACCGTATTCTTTTCTATGAAAGTTTTTCTTTTGTACAGGATTGCACCCTGTGCATCTTTGACAGAACTGCTGCAGTTACTATCGATGATTGTATCAAGTGCAATATTTTGATTGGTCCATGCGCAGGAAGGTTGAAAATTTTAATTATATTCCAAATTGAATTGTTTTTTAAATTAAATTTATTTATTCTCTTTTTAGTATTTTTATAAGAAATTGCAAGAATTGTCAATTTTGGATCATTTGTCAACAGCTACGAACACGAGACTGTCATGATTTGCAGCTTAATGTATTCTGCCAGACAAAGCCCACCATAGAAGCGTCGACAAATATTCAATTTTCTTGTATTCAAATCCATTACGATGGTCTTGATAGTGAGTTTTTTTTTGTTGACGGTTTTTTGCTTGTATTAATTTTTCCATTTAATTAATTTTCATCGATGAATTAGAACAAATGACTGCTGCTCGTTTGAATCCGTTGAACAATTATTGGAATGTGGTGCATGATTTTTCTGCTGATGAATCACCTGTAGCAAACTATACATTGCTTTATGAAGAAAAGTGAAAAAAAATTATTGTCACTTGAAGTTTATGCAGTGATTCTTTTTTTCGTTTGGTTTTGCTTTTCAGAGCTGTTCAGTTGCAGTCAGAATCAGTATTTCAAAATTCATCTGTTACATTCGAGCGATCCAAAAGCACAGTTCTGAGCACTGGTAATTTGTTATCCGAAAACGTTGATCAGGTACGCTTGAGATGGAATTTGTTTTTTAAATTTTAATGATCATCCATATAAATTCATTGTTCTTTTATTCTGCTTTTGAAAGGTTGCTATACTTTTTTGTCAAGTTGACAATGACAAAACTGTTGATGATCCAAAAGAGCCCCTGTTGATGATATTAGATATTTATCGACAACTGGTATGCAGATTAGTTATCAATTTTTAAATAGAATAATTGTGCAATACTTTTTGTTACATTGAAGAACGTATCCTTTGTCAAAACAGTACAAACACCAGTTGATGCTGCAACTATGCGCCATTTTGTCAACCCTCGTTGGAAGGGTGGTTCCAAAAGCAAAGGTTTGTATGCATTTTGTTTTATTTTTTAATAGTATTGTGTTTTTCTTTTATTTAGCTGTTATGGCTATTTTCATTTGGAATTGTACAGACAGTGAGCAGAATTTGTTCAATAAAGCAATAAACAGTAACAACTGGGTTGGTAAAGTAAATTTAAAAGTTGGCAATGATGCTATGAACGTGATTGATGAGGTTTACAAAATAATCGATTCAAATCGCTTGTAACGTTTCCAATTACATTGGAGGTAGTTTTGTTTTTCTATTATCTGTTGCATGCTTTATCCGGAAACGCATCAAGAATGCATCATGAACGAATGCGGAGATTTTATTAAATGAAAATTAACCATAAATTATTTTTGAAAGTTTATTTGATTGTGAGCGGATGCCTCTTTCATTGTTCACAAAAAGAAAACTCAAGTTACTTGGTTTAATGAAGTGTACAGTGGTTAGCTGCAAATACTTTGGGGCAAAAGAAAAGTATTGCTACTGTTCTTTGTTAAGCTTTTGAAAAAGAAAAAGTAAAAGAGAGGCAAACTGGATATGAAGATGCCTGTAGTGAACGAAACCCGAAATTTCGAACTGTAAATTTGCAAAAATTGCTTACCAAAGATGTTGCCATTATTTTCAGTATTGCATAAATTCTGTTTGCAGTTAAATATTGAATAAACACATTCATCAGTCATCCCATAAAAGTGGCCATGAGCAGAAGCATGTAAAAGGTGATCACAAACAGAAACATTATAAATCTTAAAATACGAACTGCCGGACTCCAGACGCTTCCAGTATTCGGTGGTGCACCGAGGTCGACAATATGATCTGAATGTTGGTCGTCGACAACTTTGTTTGCACGATCAGCCGAACCAAGCACAACTGGACAAAACTTATTTACACGGTTCACCGTTATCATAAGCCAACGCGGGGGCGGTAAAGCTGAACGTATCGTTTCCAACGATCCAAAAGTCAGTTCTGCCAGAATCAAGATGCAAGTAATGACCATACTGCAAGAACAAAATTTCACTACAAAAAGAATATCTTTTAGGAGACAAGAAATGGGCGTTTTTGCAAAACACTCTCGAATAATACCTATGACGGGTGTTCGGCCGTTGGATGGAGGCAAGTGATTGGTCAGTGATGCGAGGAAGAAAATTTGCAAGCCAACGCTGACAACTAGCAGCATAATTTTGTTCCACTGACGAGAAAGCAAAAACGACAGTACAGTGATCATTGCCGTTGCTGCGCAAGGCAAGAAGAACAAAGCGAACGTGTAAGAATTATCCCGTTTGAAAGAAACACACAAATCCACAACCGGTGCGAAAGCATCAGTCTCATCGTCCATATCCAAGGATAAAACTTTCTCCGGGTTGGAACCTTCACGAATCTGAGCCGATCGTATTGTCCAGCTTACCGGATGCAGTTTGTCCAACGATTTCATCAACTCTTGTTCAGCATTTTGGTCCACTTCAAAACGGATGGAAAAATCTCGACGGTCGCCGAATCGCACGCAACCACTCTGCTGATCATACGGATAACGGGAATAGTCGAACTGGATGTACGTTTCCAAGACGAAATCAACCCAATTCAATACAGCCCCTGTGTGATGTACTGCCAATGAATCACTTTCAAATTGGGAAGAATCCATTGGAGCTCTGGTGTATATTTAAAAAGAAAAAAAAATTTTTTTGTTTTAAACAGATCAATTCTCTCACACATTTACACACAACAACGAAAAATCAACTAAAAATACAATGAATCATTTATCTAAACGTTGAAAGAAAAAAATTATACACTTCTACATGATTCATTTCAGATACAGCTAACAAAAGTAAACATTAGTCATGATTTTTTTGGGCACTATTTCCGTTTTTACTTACGATTTCAAGGCTACCAATTTAGGAGTCCAAATCTGAGACCAGACGAGATTCATCCAAGCAATACCCCATTCGGTTTTATTCCACTGTATGCGAGAATCATTCCAGGTCTGAGTACAAGAATCAAAATTTGAAAAGATCAATTTGATCACGAATAAACGTTCCACCATTTACCATCAGTAAAGTTCCATAAATTTTCAACACTTGTTCTTGTTCATCCTGAAACAGAGTAAAAGCATACATATATTTGGAGAATATTTTTATTAACGTTTTTGTTTTATTTCTTAGCAGACAAGTATTTATTACTGTTTCGAAATGTTTCACAGAAACTGCTTTGATATTGATCACTTCTACAGTGAATTTTTGGTTCTGTGAGCTAGAGTTGTATTTGGAGATGATCTCGTTTCGCAAATCCCAGACCTTGTTACCTAGAAAAAAATGTTGACAACATTTTCCTGCCTAATTGATTGTCTGATTGATTGATGCAATTTGTCTTAATAATTTGCCTATGCTAACTAAACATTACCGCCTTGACAAGCTTGACAAGAATGTGGACAGTTGCGGATCATCCAACTGGGGTTGGCAAAGCACTCGCCTCTGGATGCCCACATGCTACATTTGGAACTCTGATCAACGCAGTTGAAACTGTTGCTGTGCGGATTGTACAATTTGGGTGGTTTCAAAACGGACTGACCTATAAAATTTTGATTAAATGAAGAATTTCATCGAATATACAAAACATTTATTACCATCCACTGTGGTAGAGTAGTGTGCAGTGATGAAGAAGAGCAGAAAAAGTATTTGAATGATCATCTCTGTAAAATTTAGTATAATTGAAAAATTGAATTTTTCTTTTTAATTTTTAGAACAAATACAAAATGATAACTGTTCAGAAATGAAATAACAGAAATATGCGACTGCAACAGAGAAGAGATAATCGTGCAAGTGGAATGAAAGCGTAAAAAGCCTAGTTCGACAAATACTTCCTGGCCAATGGCAAGCCAAATTTTTGGGTCAGCCAATGCGCGCAAAGAGGAACGCGCTTCTGCTATCCGTTGGGATTGATTTTTATCATCAACAAAAGCTGTAAAAATAAAATTAAAAAAAAACCCCAATGAACCCCCAATAAGCAAGTTTAATATTTTCATCTATTCTTTATTTCATTCACATTAAAAAGAAATATATATATATATATTCCGCAATTTGTAAATTGGAAAAAGTTATGACATGATTATTCATGGCAAGAAAGAATAGAATTTTGGTCTAACAAAATTTTGCAATAATGAAATCAAGGCCTGCATGCCATCATCGGTCGATTTGACAACCTGAACTTGGTTGGCGTAACCTGTTCAAAAATGGAACAATTTCTTCATCTGAAGCTGTGCAAAGAGATGTTGATAAGAAAAATCATTTGAAAGGAAATTTCTAATAAACGCAGAAAATAAAAATCAGAACAGCAACAAGTATAAATTATCATGCTGCAAAGAGAAGAACAAAAATTTTTGAAAGTGCAAAAGTCGAGCACATCACAACTTTTTGATAACTGCCGCATGCTTGTTGTTGTTGTTGTTGTTGTTGTTGCAAAGCTGCTACAAATAGCCGAACAATGATGATATGTTGAAAGAAGAAGTTGCATATGTTGCTTGTTGCAACTCCTGACATAGCTTTCAAAATTGCAAAAGCAAGCAGATGTGGAAAAAAGCACTTTTAACATGGTGTGACGTCTCTCTCTCTCTCTCACTCTTCAGCTAAACTTTGAATATATATTTCAAAAGCTTTTCAACATATAGAAACACAGTTTGCACAGCAATGATGATGGTGATGATTGCTTTGCCAAGCATGATTATATTAAGCAACATAACACAAGTTGTGAATATTTTAAAGTTGCCTGATTTGTCTGATAAAACAAAAAATGGTTTGATTTTTGTTCAACAGCAAACAAACTGTTGTTTACATGGAAAAAGAATTGTATAATGGATTTTTAATGTTTTTTTTGTTGTTTATGCTTTTTATGAGTGTATATTTTATAGCTTTTTTTGAATTCTTTTATTTTATTCAACATCAATCAACAAGTATACACATATCACTTTCATCAATTTCAAAGTACAGCCAGTTGTTCAATTCTGTATACATGTACACTTAAAATAGTGACCACCAGAAAATGATTATTTATCACGTTAATGTGATTGATGCTCGACGTGTACTGCTTAACGTTGATCAATTCAATACAACTTGACTCAATATTGCCACTGTAGACAAGCAAGTAACGGCTGAATGTTCCAACAAATATCAAATCGCTGCCAACAGAAGAATTTTCGTTGTTCAGCTTTAAATGATATACACACACCACAACGTCATGATTATCCGACTGCTTCAACGTCATAGTACTCTTTGAATGTTCCGTGATGTCAGAAATTGTTTTGCCCAACATTACCGGACCAAGACTGGGGCTTATCAACAAATATGGTGAATTGTTCGTCAGCGTCAGCAATTTGATAACTGAAATTGGCATGTCGAACTTTTTCACCTTGGTTTCAATATTTAAGCTTTCGGTGTTCACGTACGAAATGCAGACGCTACCGTTGGCACATCCAAAGGCTGTGATTCTTTCCTTTCCGACCAATATTCCATCAACTGTGATCACACAATGCGGTTTTGCCTCATTGAATTCTGGGTAACTTGTACTGGTGTCAACTTTCGACAGTAATGTCTCGCCGCCAGATGTTTCAACTGGGCGAAACAGTTCAACGGTACGATCACTTTTTGAAATCAGAATCATTTTTTCCCAAACTGGGAACCTGCAAATCATCACTGGAACATAATTCAGTTTTTCTTCTCCCGCGAATTGAATGCTCAGAGTTGGTCTTGTGTATATTTTAAACAAAGTTAAATGGCTTTTGTAACATATTCTTATCAGCACATATAAATTAAATTCATCTGAATTTTCATGTATTAATGTCGAATTAACAACCAACATGTCACTGGACCATTGGTACAGTTCTCGAATATGATGACTTTCATGAACGAACGATTTCGAACGTTTCGAGTGAAATATGTGCAAATCACCTTTAATGCACACAACAATCAACCAGTATTCTTCTTCTCCTTTAACCAGATGCACACTTCGACAATTGCTGGGCTGCAGTCGGTGAAAATATATCTCTGGCTGCGAGATGGCTTCAAGCATTTGCTGCGCAACTGAAACGCTTTGCATATTTATAAAAAGTTTGAATTTTATTTAATTAAAAAGAAGCTCGTTTTTTTTCAACAATTCAAAATACACAAATATAAATATGAATAAAATCTAGAAATATCGAAACTAATAACTTTGGAAAAGTAATTCAGGTTCAGTTATAATGTACTGTAGTATATTATACATCATTTATCAAATATTAAAAGTTTCTCACCTTTTAAACTAAATTGATTTGTAATACACACTTTCTACTGTTTTTATTTGTTGTCATGCAAGTCTGTTTATTTTTGAGCAAAAGAATATTTTTCTCGCTGTTGCTAACGCAATGGCATAAAATAAAAAAAAAGGCAAATAATTGCATTTAAAGTTTTCCCTTCTAAAAACATTGTACGCTGTTAAATATACTGAATGTACTATTTTATTAAGTCAAATGCATCTTATAGTGTAGTTTACGTTATTTTCAAACTTGGAATTTTAATAGTAGCAAATACCGTATACTTTAAAAATATTTGAAGTTGTTCAAAATCGATTTTTAGGAAATTTATAATGATTTAAATATTTTGTATAATTATTAGAATTTACTGCTATAATAACTATTATTTTTATTTTTTTTTGCAGCACAGTGTCTTCTACATTTCATCGTGATTTTCCTTTACTATATAATACAGATCGTGTAGTTAAGAACTTGGGTTTGGTTGTTCGCTTTTGAATTCGTACGTGGATTGTCGTTTAAGGCAGAAATTGAATAAATACTTTTGATATCAATGGCAAAGCACATATTTTTGAAAAACAGATGTGTTTGGAAAGCAGCTGCTGGAATAGTGGTATAGACTTTTTTTGAAATTATCATTATTTTATTTCTAAACAAAATGAGGGACGTTTTTTCTGTGTTTAATGTTTAATATCACTTTTTTCTTCTAACAAAGTATTCCTTTTGAATTTATTATTTGAAAACATTATTGGAAATTGTTAATTGTGGTTTTCCACTTGAAGAACAGTCGCCTTTGTTGGACCCAAACAAGAAGGCAAGCTTCGCTTTCATACAAAGAATGCTTGATGAACGTTCCAGAGACGAAAGTATCGACATTGTCAAACGGCTTCAGAGTGGCTTCTGAAAATTCCGGCCTGCCAACTTGTACAGTAAGTACCACGCTTTGATTTGTGTTTTGTATTCGTATAATTTTCATTTTTCCATATAGATTGGTGTGTGGATAGACGCTGGTAGCAGGTATGAAACGGAGCACAATAATGGTGTAGCACATTTTCTTGAGCACATGGCTTTCAAGGTTTGTAGAAAGCTGACCAAATTTATTAGTTTTACAATATTTTGCATGAATTTTAGGGAACATCGAAGCGAAGCCAAACTGATTTGGAGTTGGAGGTAGAAAACATCGGTGCGCATTTGAATGCTTATACTTCACGAGAACAGACAGTTTACTACGCGAAGTGTTTTTCACAAGATGCGGAACAAGGTGATTTTGAATGCATTTTTGTATTTGTTTTTCTTTACTTGTGTTCTAGCTGTGGATATTTTGGCTGATATTTTGTTGAACAGCAATTATGGCGAGCGAGAAATTGAACGAGAACGAGGAGTTATTTTGAGAGAAATGCAAGTGAGTATGCTTTTACTTTTATTTTAAATTTTTATTCAACTGTTGCACAGGAAGTTGAACAAAACATGCAAGAGGTGGTATTTGACTATTTGCATAGTACCGCTTTTCAAGGTACTCCACTGGCTAGAACTATTCTCGGCCCAACAGAAAATATCAAGTAAGAAATGTTTTGGTTTGAATATTAGTATTTTTTTTATTGAATATTTTTAGATCTTTGAAACGACAAGATTTGATCAACTATGTTCAAGAGCATTACAAGGCACCTCGAATGGTATTAGCTGCTGCTGGAGGAATCAATCATCAAGAACTGCACAAGTTAGCGGAGAAATATTTCAGTAAAATACCAGCTACAATTTCGGGAAATTATCCACCGGTTGGAAATTGCCGATTTACTGGCAGTGAAGTAATATGAATTTTATTATTTATTTATTTATTTATTATTTTATTATTTTGTGTTTAAGATGTTTTTTCGCGAAGATTCAATGCCATTTTGCTATGCTGCACTGGCAGTAGAAGGTGTTGGCTGGGATCACCCAGATAACATTCCTTTGATGGTTGCTAATACTGTATGTTCTTTAAGATGTTTAAGTTTTTATCTTTAAGTTGTTGATTTTTTTTATTTTCATATTTTCAAATTGTTTTGATGATGTTTATTTTTGTAAATATTTGCGAGTGTCGTTTTTAGTTGATTGGGCAGTGGGATAGAACGCATGGCGCTGGAGTCAATTCTCCGAGTCGTTTGGCAAGTTTGGTTGGCTGGGGAGAAGGTTGTCAGAGTTTTCAAGCTTTTAATACTTGCTACAAAGACACCGGCTTATGGGGAATATACATTGTTGCTGAAGCAACTGCAATTTCAGAAGTGGTTTGCCATGTCCAAGAGGAATGGTAAAATTGGTATTGTCCCTACTGTAATTGAAATAACTTCAAAGTGGAAATTATAACAGGAAATATCTTTGCCGAGAAATCGGGGATGAAGAAGTTGAGCGTGGAAAAAATTTGCTAAGAACTAATATGCTTTTAATGCTGGATGGTTCTACTCCAATTTGTGAAGATATCGGCAGGTAAATAAGGAAGAAGAAAATTTGACATATTCTGTAATTTTATGTGAAAATTTAAGACAAATGTTATGCTATGGTCGGAGAATACCAGTTCACGAACTGAATGCTCGAATTGATGTAAGCTTTTATGATTTTTTTTTTGAACTTTAAAATTTCTTTTGACTTTCGACTTCTCTTAAGGCAGTGAATGCTGACGTAGTGAAGAAAGTTTGCATGCATTACATTTATGATAGAGATCCAGCTGTGGTGGCCGTTGGTAATTTATAACTCTTCTGACAAATGTTATGTATTTCTCTTTTTTTAAATTTACTTTATAGGAACAACAGAAGCCATGGATCCATATCCATTGATTCGGGGAAGAATGACTTGGTGGAGATTTTGATTATTATCGACGTAATTAAACGAACAGTATAACCATTCTGCTAAGAATAGTTTTTCAAATGTGTTTGGACAGAAATTTCAATGATAAATAAAATTTTTATGATTTAAAAATCTAGTTTCAAAAATAGTTATGTTGTGAACAACATACGATTCAAAATATGCGCAAGGATAGTTGAGAATGGCACATTTTGAAAGAAAATTGCAAAAGCGATAAATTAGCATGAATGCACATGGATATTTCAGAAAAATATCTGTTTTGGTGTCGGTGACTTTTAGTTTAGTATGATACAAAGTAAATATCTTTTAGATAACAAATAGAAATTTTAAAGTATAAATAAACCTTGAAAGTCAACATACTGTAATTCAATTCTGCTACTACGCATTGTGAAAGAACATGCATATTTTGTAGTTACTATTATTACTTACTGTTATGGTTAATGGAACTTTTGATTTTGACAGATTTCTTTTATAATAAACGTTTTCCAAAATCATTTATATTGTAACAGTCGAATTACTTTGCAAGACATGCAGATCAACATTTCCAGGTTATTCCGCGATTTCAATCCAGCGTACGTTTAATTCGTTGAGCTGTTGTTCGTATTACTTATTTATTTCTTTTTGTTTTAGACAATTTATAGTGTATTTATCTTTGCTTCTGTTTGCATTGTTATTTGCTTTCAAATTGGATGGAATTGTCGATTTGCCGTATTGGGTAGTATTCCATCCGCTCTTTATATGGAAGATGTTTGTATTCGCTGCAGCAATTGCAGGATGCTTTTTCTATTGCAGATATCCACCAATTGAGTAAGTGTCGAGTGAATAATTAACTAAAATTGTTCAGCTGAAGTTGTTTTTTTTTTTCAGAAATGACCATGTGGGACAAGCAGATTTTCGAAATATGCTATTTTGTACCGCTGAGCACATTTTATTGTTTGTTTTCGAAGCAATGTTTTGTTATAAGTTGCAAACTGCTAACAAGCTGTTGCCTTGGTGTATTGTTTTCGTTCCACTTTTGACACAGTGCGTTTTGGCTATGGTTGTATGCATTTGGTGTCTTCGCAAGGGGCGCGGTTTTGCGGTAAGCGTCTTTTCATTTTGATCACCAATAGTTCATTTTACTGTTTCAGTTTGAAATGATCTTCTCGGCTAATGCACTTCAATTTATTTTTATTGGTCTAAAGTTGGATGAGATTGTCAGCTGGTCTTGGGTGGTAAATTTGCTTCTTTTTTTTACATGTATATGTGATTGTTTGTAAATGCATCTGAAATGAAAAATTGATTTAGATTGTTTTTATCCCATTTTGGATCGTTCTTTGCTTGAGCTTAATTGGCGTCCTTTATGCTATAATACTGGCTATGCTTTTGATCCGATCAATAGATCTTTTGCCAGAGTATCGACGGCAGCATGTGTATTCAGCAATTGCGTATGCAATATTAGTCGTCCCATTTTTAATTTTCGTGGTAATTATGAAATTTTATATTTTTATTTATTTATTTATTTAATTTATATTTGTTAATGATATGTTTTTTTAAGGTTTTACTAAGTAATAAACTTGATGGCGACAGCAGATTGTCGTACGTTTTAATTTGTTCGCCACTCTACGTATCGTTGTTTTGCTTATTATTGATGGCGTGTGGTTCAAGAGGAGGAAATCAATGTGATTTGTTTTTTTTCTGTTGAAATGCTGGTTAAATTTCTTGAAATGATATGCGTATTTTAGGGTGGTGTGGTATAAGAAGAGATTTTTGTTCATTTATTTTGGATATGTGTCCATGTTTAAGTGAATATGGTAATGTATCTTATACATTTCAGCACTGCAGTGCTGAGACATGTGAAAATGAAAGAGCCGATGATTATGCTTCAAAGCTATCTAAACCCGGAACTAGTAGGGAGCAAAAGCAGATGGTCATGTTTGTATCAATTGAGAATCCAGATTAGCAAAAGACTTTTTTGAAGGAAAAGTTTCTTCTGATGGTTGATAGTAATTTACTTCCACAGTATTTTTCAGTCCATGCTATTTCTAAATGATGCAATCTTGCCCGAAAGGTTACCCTAGAAATGAACGTTCCATTGGGATGCGGCAGAAAAAGAAGCCGCCATCTTTGATTAATTTGCTTTTTAAATTGTGTATGCCTGTCTGCGCACTTCCCTCTTTCTCGTGTGATGCATTCAATTTTTGTACTTCTGTCTTCTTTTTGGTGCCATGAACATTGTACGGCAGTGTGATCATTTTTATTTGTACGGGTATTTATGTGACACGTACTTTTTGTCATCATAATTGCGTTATTTGGTATATCTGAAAACGAACTTTTTTTGAAAATAGTGGAAAAATAAAAAATTTGAATATATTATTATATATTTGAATGCATAATCAAGTGATAACTCGTTAATTTCATTTAATGATCGAATCATAAGTAAATGCAGCAGTTATTTTTCAGAAACGAAATACAAACCTGATTACTTGCGTACGATATTACAGTATCTCTGAAGATGATTTTTGATTTCGCTTTGTGAAACATTTTAACTGGAATATTTTTTCGAAAGTGATGAACATTATTTGCAGAAAAAGTATTAGCACATTAAAAAATGCTGAATATTTTCGAAAAAACAAATTCTTGAATACCGACGTTACTAAATGTATTGTGTTGAAAGCACGCATATATTGCATTATTGAATAAATTCTTCTCAAAGTAAGCTTGTAAAACAACTATTTCTGTAAGTACGCTTAATTGTAATTACACTTTCAAATCATAGTGCTGTCACAAGCAGTTTGAATTTTCAGTGTATAAAATTTTCAAATATATGAAAATTATTTTACATTTGAGTTAAAAAGTGTAAACAAGATGGAAATTCGCCATCAGCGACAATTATAGACTGTGGTACAGTTGTAAAATGTTCATCAGTTTACGCAAGCAATGCAAAACTACGATTTTTTATATTAGTAAAGTTTAATATATGATCAATTAATTATCTGAAATGATAAAATAAATCATAAAAACGCTAAAAAAATAACATTCAAGAGATGAAAAATGCCGAACATTTATGTACTTTCAGGTACTTTTAACTTGGCTACAGTATTTTTGCAGCCTGCGGTTTATTGTTATCCTAGTTGAGGTGTTTCGCGCGGTTTTAGTTGTCGGTTCAAATTCTTTTCGCTTTTTGTCGAAGCTTGCGTTCAGAATGTTCAGAATTTTTTACTTTTATTTTCAGTGATCTACAGGTTGGTGCAGCAGTTTGGTTTTTCCCATTAGGTGATTTGTTTTTAAAATTTTATTGTCATATTTTAACATTCTGTTTGTATTCAGTGTTGTGGTCATTTTACTTACATTGGCCAAAGGTAACTGCGTGTCTGACATTGAACATATACAGTAATGTGCATTAGTTTGATTTTTCTGTTTTTTAAATGTTATTTCTAAACGTTTTGTTTAGTAATAATTGTTTCAGCGGTGAAATGACTTTAAAATTTTCATTTGATAAGTATTATTTGCAAATTTTTATCAAATGATTAGTATTGAAATTAGTGATTTTGTAATTTTAAAATTGTTTTTCCTTTATGTTTATTTTCAGATAATTTGTATTTGTTTTGCGCTTAAACTTTCTGCCATTTTAGAACACTGTTGAAAGTGCACTGATAAAGTTTGTTTTTTGTGTGTTTCTCCTTTGTATCTCTCTCACTCATTCTCTGTCTCTGTCTCTTTTTGTCTCCTTTCATTATTGCTTAATTATGGATGAGCCGCCGGTTTTGGAAAAAGTGGAAAGAAAGCGGCGCGGCCGGCCAAGGAAATCAGACATTTCTCTACCGTCCAGCAGTCATTCAGAGTTTCAAGGTTCTCAAATGTTGGAACAACCTCGTCTGCCCAGAAATCGAAAGCCCAATTGTCGCTTGTCTGATCTGATGGTTGAGTACGAAGTGGTGCGACACCGGGGTCGACGGAGACCTTTTCCAATGGCTTTCCATCAGTCGAACAATCAATTCTTAAAAGATGTTCCATTTGCAACGAAAACAGTACATCTTGACAGTTCACCTTATGATATGATAAGAAGTACTGAACAGCCGTTGACAACGCCTTCGGTCGGTACAATGGCTACCGCCAGTGGAGTTGAATTCACATCGGACGATGCACCATTGCAGCATCAACAAGAGCAACAACATGAACAGGAACAAGAACAAGAACAACAACAACAACAAGATATTGAAATGTTGGAATCGAGACGTTTTTACAAAGTTTACAACAGGCGTCCATCGTTGAGGCGTACGGCAGCGATGCGTTACATTGGCTATAAACAAAGAAGAAGAAGACGTGGAACTGGCAGTCGCCTCAGTCGAGGTCATTGCACCTCTGCTTTAAGGTTAACTCATGATTTTGAGGAAGAACCTTTTGCCGAAGAAACGGATGTTAGTTGACAACAAGTTTTTAAATTACTGTAATGCAAGTTTGTTAATTTGAATTTCTTTTTCCATTGCAGCAGCCGCCTTTGATTAAACGAGAACCGAGCACACTTGATAATAATGGTAGTGAAGAGACGTTTTCAACAGGAGTATAACATGAACTATTAAATACAAAGTTGGTGAAAAAAATTTCATTTTTGTCGCATTTTTTATTTAGGAATCAAGTCAATATCGGTCCATGCCACCACTGCTCATGGAAACTTCGTCAAGCAGTGTATACGAGTCATCAGAACATCGGTTTGCCAAAGCTTCCCAAGCACACGTGTCTTCATTACGTGCTATTACGGCAAACGCCCCACGATCGTTCAGCTTGATCAACCCGCCTTCTCTCACTCCTGTCACCCAACCAAGATCTGCAGTATTTGCCACAGCCATTCGATCCGTGAGAAGGTCAAATCCACAGTTCGGCATACGGAGAATAGTGGGCGTTGAACGTTCATTCGGTTCCACGTCCACGTTGGCCGTGCGCAACAGTACCCCTCGTCATCCATTGTACAGCCAAGGACTCGGTGCAATGTTGTCGTCGAGTTTTACGTCGACTGCAACAAATTTGAACTGCAGCAGCACTAGTATCGCCACTAGCAGCGGTGAAACTCCGACGTTGGTTAGTAGTCGCCCATCAACAATGTCCTCTTTACCAATGGGTGCTGTCATTGCTAATCTCACATTGCCTGAGAATATACTGGATGATACATTTGCTTCGGACCAAAGCAATGACAACAGTGTATGACAGTACTTGTGAAAAAATTGTCATTTCCAAGCCGTCACTTTATACTGATACAAACCCTATGAACATATTAACTGCCTCGTCATAAGATGATAGTTTCATCTCTTTTATGGATTATTATTATTATTATTATTATTATTATTATTATTATTAAGTAATTTATTGTATATATTTTGCTCCATAAATGAAGATTAATTATCTTCACTTTCTTAAATTTCAGCACACATTCAACATAGCATTATTTTGTAACGACTAAGTAAATATGACTATCCTCTTTCTCCTCGATAGATGACGTAATTATTTTCTGTCTCTTTTATTTTCACTTCATACAGACATTCGCAAGCAGCCTGCAGCTTCGACCACACGTAATATGCAATGTTCTCCGCAGTACTAAATGAAATAAAGACAAGATTCGCATCACTACAACCACTAACTTCTACATCACTAACCTGGTGTGGGTTTGAAAAAATGGAACGTCTTTGTCCAAATTTTTGTGATCCAGCTCTTCGGTCACCTTCTGTGCACAAAGTTTTAAACTTTAACTATTGAACTGTAATAAATGTGAATAACCTGCAGATGTAGTTTCAAGTCGTTCAGATTCATTGCCATGCCGGTAATGGGATCGACTGATTTTCGAATTGTCACTTTAACTGAATGTACACAACAGGCCTTATTTATATGACAATCGAGAATCTGTTTTACTTTTGTAATTATGACCGTGACCATTCACATTGTTGCATTTGCCGAAAATTTCTCGATTCTGCTGATCAGTAAGTTCTGAACTAAAACTGAACCTAAAGTTACCAATTTATTAACAAGCAAACAGTCATCAACCTGTGTAGACGATGACTGGCAGAAAAGCTTTCGCATCTGGTCAAATATACGATTGGGTGAGCATTCGTCGAAGACATAGCTTTCAAGAACAATTACGTTGCATTCTATTGCACGCCCTAATAACAATATTAGTCGATTTTTTTTATACTGGGAATACTGTACACTGAAATTAAAGCTTTGCTCATATTTTCGTTGGATTATTTTAAAAAAATGCTTTCAATATTAAATTGATAAAACTGAATATTAATATTTATTAGGTCTGATCAAAATTTAAAATTAAAACTATCACCACGACAGAATTATCACGTGTCGTGAAAGGTCAAAGCTATATTTAACATACAGTATGCGATAATTACGTTCAAACGGTACAATTTATGACTACAGTAATGCATAAATTGTAAATGTTAATATTAGAACAAAATATTTCCTGATCATTTCTGTATTTATCATGTTCAACTTAAAGCAATGTATGAAGTAAATGTTCATTTTTTGAATTGAATTTTGAATAGCCACATTAATGTACCAAACGAAACAAGCATAATAAAGGTATGGTTTTTAACATATAAAACTGTTCTGTTTAATTTTATTTCTGTAAAGGAGTAAATCCAGCAGGAAGCTGATTTTTTTTATCTTTTGCAAACTACGTCTATTGTTTTATTTTGTCATGGGCATAGGCGTGCATTTTATCATTTTTAAGTTCAAGGCTAGCATTGGTAAATTTTCACTTTCTTGTTTCCATACATTTATGGTATATCATTTTGTATGCATTTCAGCATCACATGTTTAATTAGTTATTAAGGTCAGCAAAATTTTCCTGATAGAAATTAAGTCGACCTTCCCGAAAGCGAGCATAAATTGTGGTGTTGAAGTATAAAATACGAGAACTTCAGATAAATGCTGTTTAGCAATTTTATAATTATGTTATCGATGTCATTAAGAGCTTTTCAAATAGTTCAATATATAATCATTCAGTCAACAATACATATATTGTATAAGGCACTACCTGAAGCACCAGTTTGTCGGCAGCACATCACCAGTTTATAAGAAACGGTTCAAATCTATAAGACAATCTGTATTTTCATTGATCTCTTGTGTCTGAGTGTGGACGTCTATTTTTACAATTTCGCAACCACATTTACTACACAGGACTGCCTGTTCTGCTTTCTGATTTGACTGCTTCAAAATGCTGTTTAACAAGCTGTTAGATTGAGATGAATCCCCACTAAGCAAAACATCTGATTCCAGTGGATCAGGCTTCTTGTCTTTTACACTGGGCGTTAGAATGACTGCTGTTGGTGGAAACGTGGAACTACTGCAGCCTATGAGCGTCTAGAACAATGCTTATAATAATTTTTTGTTTTCGTAAAATTTGAAAATTTTTACCTGTTCATCGGTTCGGTTGGTTAATAAGCTTTCACTAATTTCATCTTGAATAGCAGGAGAAGACGCGGACTTAAAGATGCATGCTTTAAAAAATTTAATTTGATTCAGTTAAACCTCTAGTTAATTATATACCGAGTGCAGTCTGCTCGCATACATAGGTGGTTGGTTTTGAAGTAAGCGAACTGCGAGAATACAGTCATTTTTGTATCTTATCTGTAACAGAATGATGTATGAGAAATTTGAATTAAATGAATATAATCAATATACATTATCTCTTGTCAGTTCAGCATTCTTTTGTTGAAGATCGGACATCTTTGTCACAAGCTGATCAATTTCCTGACTGAGTAAAGATTTCTCATGTTCAGTTTTTTCGATCACAGCTAACAGCTGATCTTCAAGCTTTTGGTTATTTTCTAAAGTTATTGTATATGAATGAAGTAACCTGAAATAGCATGAAAAATTATAAACGGCTCAAAGTTTTCTGCAATAGAAAAGAAACACATAACCTTTCGTATTTATCTTTCCATAGTGAAATTTCCATATTTGTAGTTGACATAGATGAATGTGATGGACGGATTGAAACAACAGACATTGAATGTAATCAGATCAGCCTTTTCATTACCTTGGAAAAGAGGAGGGTGTTTCAGTTGATTACATAAACCGTTATAGTCAATTTGCCATATATAAAGAAGAGAATATCATAATGAAACATTTTTTGATAATGAAATTTATATTCTTACTTCTGCGATAAATTGTTACTAAAAAATATACAAATCTAAAACGATAAAAACAAATAAAAAAATACAACGATTTAAAAAAGGTTAGAAATGCACATTAATGCGAGAAAAGTTATTTATTTTTAACATTACGTCATATATAATGGCGTTTAAATAACAATCAAGTACAAATGTATGTGCATACTGTAAAATTTAATACACGTTTTGTGGTGTTATGCAGATTGGCCATGACTTCCGAATTGAATTGTGATGCTGTTTTTGAAATGAAAAACTTGTATTATACGGGAAATTACTATGACTGCTCATTGAAAGCGACAAAATTAAAGGAGAAAACGACGTCCATCGATGTGAAATTGCAGTGTGATTATTTTATCCATCGTAGCAATATAGCACAAGGAATGTCTTCTATTACACTCGCAGATATTTCAGCCAGTGAAACATCTCCTGAATTGTTTTCAGTTCGGATGGTGGCAGAATATTTAGAAAGGACAGAAAAGAGGCAATGCAGTCTTTTGTACATTGTATTACGCTCACTTTACATTGTAATTGATGTCTATTATAGAGCAGATATTGTACAGAATTTTACAAAGATAGCGAATCGTTTTCACTGGAATTCAGCTGTCATTTTTGCTATTGCAAAAATTTTTCACCATGAACAAGTAAATTTTGTATTTTTATAAAATTACTTTATATGATGTGTTGTTTTTCCATGTTCTTTTGTTATGATACTGTCTAGGTTTTCTTTTTTGGTTTGTCCTGAACGTTTGAGTTGATTTCATTGAATTTTCATGGGTGTCCCCGCTTATATGTTTATTGTTTTGGCAGACTAAGGCTGTTTGGAGGAGTGAATACTGATGATGTGATTTATATTTCATTTTTTATTAAAAAAAATAAATTTTGTAACATTAGCAGGTTTTAGAAGTATATTTAATAATGGAGATATATTTGAGAAAATATTCCAGATGAAGTTATGAACATTTGGGCATAGCAGCTGGCAGTATAGCATATGTGAAAATGAGGAGGAATTTTAAATACTTAAATACGTTTTTTGGCTCTTTCTGCCAGTAATAATTACTATTCATAATGAATATAAAATGTATTTAGAAATATGAAGATAGTCTGCGTTATCTTCATGTTTGTGAGAAATCATTAGACTGCTTGTATTTGACTACACTTTCACTTTTGGCAATTGGTCAAGTTGTTGAAGCAAAGTAAGAAAACTGTCTTCGTAGTTGAACATTTTCATTTTATTTATTATTTTAGGAAAACGGTCGCGAAAATGCAGAGACTGGATGATGATAATGTTATTGTCCACATGGCTTCAGCTGCAGTGAAAATGTTTTTGGTATGTCCACGATTGTTTTATTTCTTTAACTTTATATGCTTTTCTTTCAGGGAAATGAAAATATCCAAGATGCATTTTACATTTTTAAAGAGTTACAAGAAAAATATGGTTCTTCTGCGCTGCTGCAAAATGCAGTTTTGTGTTGTTTTGTATTACAAGGGAAATATGACGATGCGGAGGAAATAGCCAATGACAACATGAAAAACTTTTCTCAGAACCCCGAAGTATTCATCAACGCAATTGTTGTATCTCTTGTTCAAGGAAAATCTTATGAGGTATAAATAAGTAACATTGCTTGATGTTGCATCGTTAGTTTGTTGAATTGTTTAAAATTTAAGACTGTCAAACGCTACGTGCATTTGATGAAAGAAAAATTCGCATGCCATCTGTGGACAACAGATTTAAAGGAAAAAGAAAACGAATTTGATAGACTTTGTGAAACGTTCACTGCATAATGAGAAGAAAATAAAAAGTATTATTTTCAAATGTACAAATTGCAATCGCAAACAAAGTTTCAGAAGGAAAAAAACTTAGGTTTGTGCCTAGCATTTGTAAAAAAATGAATGAAAAAAAGAAACATTTATTATATTTTACTTTGCGTTTTCAATTTGTTACTCTTAACAGTCCCTTTTGGAATGAAAGTATCGACATGTTCGTTCTTTTGTAACAGGACATGACTTGTATGCTGTTTTAAAAAAGCAACTAGTTCATCTTCTGCTTGACGAATTCCAACTGCTGAAACGGAATGATAATTCAATGCAGAGCTCAAATCGGCATTCAAGTTATTCAAACGGGCAGTGTGAACACCAGTTGATGCTGCCAAAGCCCCAATATGAAAAGCAATACCAGACGGCTTCAAAACGTCATAATCAAATAAGGCGACTTGCAGTCGCCTCTTTTCCAAGTCGCGAATTACTTCATTTAAGCCAATGGAGAAGTTTTTCCGCTCAGGTGAACATTCCCCTGCTTCGGGTTGTGCACATTCAGAATTCTTCCGTTTTTTTCTAATCAGTTGCAAACGCGTAGATAATCGACGAATAATCTGAGTGGTATTTTCATCATCAATTTCTGGCCATTGCACTGTTATTGGAAGTTTCAAAAATCTTTTCGGGGGCATCG
The DNA here is from genome assembly GCA_001447755.1 of Trichinella papuae. Lineage (NCBI taxonomy): Eukaryota > Metazoa > Nematoda > Enoplea > Trichinellida > Trichinellidae > Trichinella > Trichinella papuae. The sequence goes on along the minus strand of JYDO01000044.1, from coordinate 30,529 downwards.
TTTGTTGCGAAAAATTCCCCACAAGTATATTACTGTAGAATGTACAGTATACAATAGTGTAAGGTACAAATAAAAGGTTACATTTGACAATATTTGATTTTTTTTACTACTGCAGGGAAAAAGTTGAACATTTGAAAAATATTTATTTATCGTAATTATTTACTTTTTCTCAATATTTAGCAAGATTAGGCAAAATCTACCCGCTGAGAGAATTCACGGGACTCATGCGCAATCTGAATGATCAATTCTGATTTTTGGAACCACCGTCAAATGTGCGAAGTCATTTTTTCGCCATTCTTTTTTTTTGGCTTAGTTTATGACAGTTCAATACGTTCATGCTTGGTATTCATTCTAATCTCCGAATATATTCACTCATAAGCTCAGCACTGCCAAAGGCATGCCTGTAGGAAAGTGCAACGAATTATAAAATTCTTTATTCATATGGGGAAGCAGTATTGCTCTACAATTATGCACACCAATTATCAATTGTGTGAAATCGCTGATTTACTGAGATATTCGACACAATTGCCAGTAAGCAAAACTGTCATTTATAGAAAAAAATAATGGAATATTGCGTGAAAATTGTAAATCAATCTCTTCATTTTGAGTTAATCATATTTCTCTATCGTCAGTTAATCAATCAAATTGCGTAAGAAAAAATTTCAAATTTTAAGATTGTTGCAGTACAAAAATGAAAATCAGGTGCAAAGGTTATTAGAATAAGCAACTTATTGCTTGAGGATATGAGTAGAAATTTGTGCGTAAAAGTTAATAAAATTCAATTATATGCCATTTTATGCAGTACTCATATTTTATCACGCTCTCAATTGTTCCCACTATAAGCGCATCATGATTCAACGTTTGCGACAATATCTCGACAAATACGCTTTTATGCAACGTGCGACCATGCTCGTTGCAATTCCCGTATATTTTCTGATCTATTGAAGTCATTTTTGGCGAAAAATAGGATTTTCCAAAATTTCCAAATTTCATGGGCTATAGACTTTGCTGTTTTCGCATTTTTGGTGAAAACTTTTTTTTCGAAATTTTCGCCTTTTTTGTAATATTTCGATAGATAGCGATACATTAGAGGATATTGGAAAGATTCATCGAAAACTATTTCGTTCTGGGGATATAAATAGCATCGAAAGTTCGCAGAATGCCTATCTTAATGTACAGGAAAGCAGCCACACTGAAACTCTCTTAAAACGGAACCAGGATGCTTGCATTTTAGTAATGGAGGCATTTTCGACATTTCTTTGACGTATTCGATGCAGTTGCGCAGTCTTGTGCAATATTTCTTTGTATTGGGCAATCCAATTTTTCTTCATTTTCTGCCCGTTTTGATTAATTTGATAAAAGTTGTTTCACCACGGCTTGCAATGTGCATAAATGGTTGAATTTGCTAGTTTTTCATTAACTTATCTCATTTAATCGATCAGGAGAAACGAACTTCTAACGCTACGTCTGTTAATATTCATTAATACCTGAGTGTCATAACGTATGACTTGGATATCCATTTCCCATTAAAAAAATGATCATTTCATTGAATTCTACGCTTTCCATGATCTTAATTATTCAATAAGCTCCTGAATGATGCCAAGAATGTCGATATTTGCTTTTATTTTCGATTAGTTCACTGCAATGAAAAGACTGTTTCCAGATCATCTTCGAATTCTGTATTTTTGTCATAAAATTTAATTCAAAACGGTTAAAATAAAATAAGTTAAGAATTTATGGCAGTTTATCACGCTCATGGGTGGTATTCATTCTAATCTCCCAAGAAATTCACATATAAGCTTAGCACAGCCAAAGGCGTTCCTCTAGGAATGAGCAACGAATTAATAAATTCTTTATATATATGGGAAAGCAGTATTGCTCTATAGTTATGCACACCCATTATCAATTGTGCGAAATCGCTGATTTTCTGAGATATTCGACAAAATTGCCAGTTAAGAAAAGTGTCATTTATAGAAGTAAGTAATGGAATATTGCATAAAAACTATAATTAAATCTCTTCATTTTGATTTATTCTTATTTCTGTATCCTCTGTAATCAATGAAATTGCATAAGAAAAATTTTTTTAATTTAANTGTATCGCTATCTATCGAAATATTACAAAAAAAGCGAAAATTTCGAAAAAAAAGTTTTCACCAAAAATGCGAAAACAGCAAAGTCTATAGCCCATGAAATTTGGAAATTTTCGAAAATCCTATTTTTCGCCAAAAATGACTTCAATAGATCAGAAAAAATCAGGGAATTACAACGAGCATGGTCGCACGTTGCATAAAAGCGTAATTGTCGAGATATTTGAGCAATCGTTGAATCATGATGCGCTTATAGTGGGAACAATTGAGAGCGTGATAAAATCTAAGCACTGCATAAAATGGCACATGAATTGATTTTATTAGCTTTTACGCACAAAGTGCTGCAAATATCCGCAAGCAATAAGTTGCTTAATCTAATAACATTTGAACCTGACTTTCACTTTTGTACTACAGCAATCTTAAAATTAAAAAAATTTTTCTTATGCAATTTCATTGATTACAGACGATACAGAAATAAGAATAAATCAAAATGAAGAGATTTAATTATAGTTTTTATGCAATATTCCATTACTTACTTCTATAAATGACACTTTTCCTAACTGGCAATTTTGTCGAATATCTCAGTAAATCAGGGATTTTGCACAATTGATAATTGGTGTGCATAACTGTAGAGCAATACTGCTTTCCCATATATATAAAGAATTTATTAATTCGTTGCTCTTTCCTAGAGGCACGCCTTTGGCTGTGCTAAGCTTATGAGTGAATATCTATGGTTATTAGAATGAATAGCACGCATGAGCGTGTTAAACTGCCATAAATTCTTAACTTATTTTATTTTAATCATTTGGAATTAAATTTTATGACAAAAATACAGAATTCGAAGATGATCTGCAAACAGTCTTTTCATTGCAATGAACTAATCGAAAACAAAAGCAAATAGCGACATTCTTGGCATCATTCAGGAGCTTATTGAATAATTAAGATCATGAAAAGCATAGTATTCAATGAAATGATCTTTTTTTGGGGAGGAAATGGATATCCAAGGCATACGTTATGACAATCAGGTATTAATGAATATTAACAGACGTAGCGTTAGAAGTTCGTTTCTCCTGATCGATTAAATGAAATAAGTTAATGAAAAACTAGCAAATACAACTATTTATGCACATTTCAAGCCGCGGTGAAACAACTTTTATCAAATTAATCAAAACGGGCAGAAAATGAAGAAAAATTGGATTGCCCAATACAAAGAAATATTGCACAAGACTGCGCAACTGCATCGAATACGTCAAAGAAATGTCGAAAATGCCTCCATTACTAAAATGCAAGCATCCTGGTTCCGTTTTAAGAGAGTTTCAGCGTGGCTGCTTTCCTGTACATTAAGATAGGCATTCTGCGAACTTTCGATGCTATTTATATCCCCAGAACGAAATAGTTTTCGATGAATCTTTCCAATATCCTCTAATGTATCGCTATCTATCGAAATATTACAAAAAAGGCGAAAATTTCGAAAAAAAAGTTTTCACCAAAAATGCGAAAACAGCAAAGTCTATAGCCCATGAAATTTGGAAATTTTGGAAAATCCTATTTTTCGCCAAAAATGACTTCAATAGATCAGAAAAAATACGGGAATTGCAACGAGCATGGTCGCACGTTGCATAAAAGCGTATTTGTCGAGATATTGTCGCAAACGTTGAATCATGATGCGCTTATAGTGGGAACAATTGAGAGCGTGATAAAATATGAGTACTGCATAAAATGGCATATAATTGAATTTTATTAACTTTTACGCTCAAACTTTTACTCATATCCGCAAGCAATAAGTTGCTTATTCTAATAACATTTGAACCTGACTTTCATTTTTGTACTACAGCAATCTTTAAATTAAAAAAATTTTTCTTATGCAATTTCATTGATTACAGAGGATACAGAAATAAGAATAAATCAAAATGAAGAGATTTAATTATAGTTTTTATGCAATATTCCATTACTTACTTCTATAAATGACACTTTTCTTAACTGGCAATTTTGTCGAATATCTCAGAAAATCAGCGATTTCGCACAATTGATAATGGGTGTGCATAACTATAGAGCAATACTGCTTTCCCATATATATAAAGAATTTATTAATTCGTTGCTCATTCCTAGAGGAACGCCTTTGGCTGTGCTAAGCTTATATGTGAATTTCTTGGGAGATTAGAATGAATACCACCCATGAGCGTGATAAACTGCCATAAATTCTTAACTTATTTTATTTTAACCGTTTTGAATTAAATTTTATGACAAAAATACAGAATTCGAAGATGATCTGGAAACAGTCTTTTCATTGCAGTGAACTAATCGAAAATAAAAGCAAATATCGACATTCTTGGCATCATTCAGGAGCTTATTGAATAATTAAGATCATGAATAGCATAGTATTGCATGAAATTACATTTTTTTGAAATGTCGAACGTATCAAAAGCATACGTTACGATACTCAGGTATTAATGAATGTTACCAGTCATTGTGTTAGAAATTTGTTTCTGTCGATCGATTAAATGAAATACATTAATGCGAAACTAGTAATTTCAAGATTTTATGCGCATTTGAAATCGTGGAGAGACAACTTTCATCATGTTAATCGAAATGGACGGAAAATGGAGGAAAATTGAGTTGCCCAAAACAAAGAAATATTGCACCAGAGTTCACCATTTCAACGAATACTTCACTAAAATCTCCTAAATGTTCCCATTACTGAAATGCATACATGCTGGTTCCGTTTCAAGAGAGTTTCAGATGGGCTGCATTCTTGTGCATTAAGATAGCCATTATGACAACTTTACATCCCATTTATTCCACAAGTACGGCGTAGTTTGCGATGACACTTTGCAAAAGTTTTTAATTTATCACTATTTATCCATTTTTAGCAAAACGAGGGGAAAATTTGAAAAAATGTTTTCTCCAAAAACGCCAAAACAGCCAAGGCTATAGTCCATGAAATTTCCAACTTACTCAAAATCTCATTTCAGTTCAAAGATGAGTTGAACAGATCTGAAAAAATTGGGGAATTACACCGAATCTGGTAGAATGTTGCATGAAAGCGTATTTGTCGAGATATTGCCGAAAACGTTGAATCTTGTTGCGATTTTAGTGGAAGCAACTGAGAGCGAAATACAACAAGCGCGTTTAATAATAAGGCTTTTATATGGATTTCATTAACTTTTACGTGAAAATTTTCAATAATGTCTCCAAGCTAATGTTGCTGATTGTAATTACGTTTGTACCTGAGTTTTGCTTTTGTACTACAGTACTCTTGAAATTTAAAACTTTTTCTTTAGGCAATTTCATTGATTACATGCGATATGGAAATTAGAATGATTAAAAGTGAAGACATTGGATTAGAGTTTTCATGCAATATTGCATATTTCCCTATATAAGTTACAACTTTGCTAACAAGCAATTCTGTCTAATCTCTTATTAAATCATCGATTCTGTATAATTGATGGTTTACGTACGTAATTTTTGTACAGTACTGTTTCCAAATATGAAGAAAACATTCAATAATACATATCTCTTCCCTAGAGGCACGCCTTTCGTTTTGCCGCGCTTATGAGTCAATATCTCCAACGATTACAATAAGCACCAAGGATGAGCGCATTAATTTGTCATAAATTGTTAATGTTTTTTATGATAATCATTTGGAATTAATTATCATCACAAAATACAGCATTTGAAGCTCAATTGGGAAACGTCATTTCATTGTAGTAAGCTAATCGAAAGCAAAAGGAAATAGCGACATTCTTGGCATCATTGAGATGCAAAATTGATAATAAAGATCATGAGTAGCATAGTACTACATGAAAGTATTGTTTTTTGAAAAATTGAACATATCCGAGCGTACGTTACGATGCTCAGGTATTAATGAATGTTACGTGTCGTAGTGGTAGAAATTCGTTTCTACTGATCGATTGAATGAATTAATCCAATAAGAAACTAATAAATTCAACGTTTCATGCACATTTCAAACTTTGGTGAAACAACTTTTATCAAGTTATTTGAACTGGACGGAAAATGAAGAAGAAATGGATTGCCCAGGTGAAGCAAATATTGCACAAGGCTGCGCAGTTTCAACGAATACTTCACTAAAATGTCGAGAATGTATTGCGCACAAAAATGCATGCATCCCGGTTCCGTTTCAAGAGAGCTTCAGATTGCTTGCTTTGCCGTGTATTAAGATAGGCACTATGCGAGCTTTAGAGGCTTCTTATTCCACACGTACCGGATTATATTCGATGAAACTCTGCAATACCCTCTGATTTATCGATATTTGTCAATATCTAACAAAAAAGGCGAAAATTTTGCAAAAAAAGTTTTCACCAAAAACGGGAGAGCAGCAATGTCTATAACTCATAAAATTTCAAAGATTTCGAAAATCTTATTTTTCTTCAAAAATAAGGTGAATTGCTCAGAAAAAATTAGAAAAAAGGAATAGAGTTTGAGTAGTTGAAATAATAAATAATAAATTTAATATATATTATATATTAGTATTTACATATATAGTATATACCTTTTTAAATAAAATAATACATTTCATCAAATACCAAAAATACCAAATGTATTTATTTTTATTTTTATTTTTATAAAAAATACAACTTCAAATTATTAGTAAATATATGTGTGATATTACTCTTCAAGGTTGTCATAAAACTGCCAATAAAACGATGTGTAAAAGCGCCTTTTTATAAACACGAACTGAAATAAAAATACACAAAGGAAACTCAGACAACTGTGAAACCTTGGTTGTGTTCAATTGCTTCTAATAATTTCTTTGCCAGAATTTCTTTGCTCTTGTACTTTGGCAAATCTATCAAGTTGAAACAGGTATGAGCAACCGGATAATACTGTTCACCGCCAAAGCAAGGTTGAATAATCATCTAAATGCATAAAATGAAACGAAAAGAATCATCGCATTTAGAAGATCTGAAGTAAATTTTCCATGTGTATAAAAAACAAGATTAATTTTTGAAATGTTGCTTCAAATTTACTTATTTCACCTACAACTGTTTTTTCAACAAACAATTATCGTTGTTTACCCCCAATAAAACTTCATCTCTAATAAACAATCATTTAATAAACTTTCAATGAAACGTAAACGTAAAGATGATTATTTACATGAAGTTTTCCAAAATGGTAACTGCTCGCCGTGCATTTCATGCTGACATGCATGCATGCATACAAGCGTGGAGTAGCTGCAGTTCAATTTTACAGTTATTTTCTCACCAATCCGCTTATATGGTATGTAAACTTTATACACATTCTACTGTGAAACTTGAAAAACAGAAAAGTCAACAAGCAGCTCACCTTTATTTGATCCATCCCTTGAAATGGAACACGATCGCTTCCAGTTACAAACAGCAAAAATTTCTTCTTTTGTTCCAGAGACATTTCATGAAACACTTCCCAAAATAAAACAATTGTTGGATCCTGCCTCCAATATTCTCCGCGATATTGAGTGCTCTACGACATAAGAAGTGGGATCAAACAATTACTTTAAAATCATACACCCATAATTCACATCTATCTAATTTATAACACAATAATGCTCATCAATAGAAACATTTTTACAGTAATAATAAAATTTAAGTTTGAATCTCAAAAATCCTCAAAATCTGTGAATCTACCAAATTTATTTTTAAATTATTTGAAAATGATGCAATCACACTGAAACTTGCTTAACCTGAAATGCACATATAATATAAGACTTCCTCGTCGAATTTCATAATTGTCAGTGGGATGCGCATACAAACTTTATATGCACTATGCAAATGTTACTATTTTTTCAACTTACTTTTTCAAACTCTACCCAGTCGTACTGTTGGTTTCCAATGATACACTCCATCAATTCCAACGGTTGAAACATTGGAATAATGCAGCCAGCAACAACTCGATTAAATCCTTTTTTAAATGCTTCAAATTGATGCAAAACCATTTGGTTCAACTTATAATCAACATGCAAATCGACATATTCTTGACGATTCGCCTTTGTTACGTTTATATTAGCACCACCAGGCTTCAATTCAATGGTTTCAACTTTATCAAGACATGGAAGCGATATCTTCAAAGAACAAAGTAAATATTAATATTTATTTGTAGAACATTTTGTTTCAAAATTCAATTCCAATATAAAGCCCAAGCTATTGGATGATGAACATACTTGAAAATTAACACAAAATACAGATTCAAAGTCATCGTCGTCGTAATCCAACATTTCTTCCAAGCACCTGAAAATAGTTTTTAAAATTCAAAGTGTAATTAATCATCAATTACAAAGAGAATCATGTCAGTAAAATTTACCGCCCTTCTGTTGGACTTAGTTCTTTCAGATCTTCCAACGTTACCGGTTCGTTAAGCAACTTTTTGTAAAGAGCCAAAGGAAATGGTAATGCTGCAATGACATTATTATATATTGTCATACCGCACAAGATTCCAATGTATTCATAAGTATGTGGCTATAATAAAAATTTTTTTTTCACATAAACCGTAATTTGAATTACTTTTCATACTTCTTCAAAATTGAAATGCGCAAACCAAGTATATCGACTCTCTTCGTATTCGACAAACATGCCATATTTTGGATTGAACACTTCTTGAAAAACAAGCATAAAGAATTCTTTCTTCAAACCACCCAAATCGTCTGCATCTTCTCCAACAAATTGCACCTAGAATTTTAAACCAAAAAGATCTATGCAAGAAATTTTCAATAAAAAATACTGCTAACTTTTAATGGTCTTTTCAAGTCATACGGCGTAGCAACAATGAGATGCTTGAAAGTATCCTCGATGATGTTGTCTCGAGAAACGCTTATGAAAAAATATTCCCTCACTTGAGCGATCTAAAAATACATAAATGCGCTAAACAATTTGTAACAAATAAAACAAAAATATAATCTTACCACCATTTCCACCGCAACGTTCACTTGGAAAAGAATACTTTTCGCCACCGCGTTCAATATAAATGGATAATGGCAAAACAGAAATCGATTTGAACACTGAAAAAAATACAGTAATCAATTTATCAAGCGAACTAAAACATCAAGCACCAGATTTCGCTAATTTCACTTGGAACGAAGCAAAAAATTTTTTGATAACAATTACAAACTATAATTCTTTCAAATTAACTCGGCAAAATTTAAATTTTGCAATATTTTGTTCAAATAATGAATGCAATTTAATGTAACAATTGCTTCTGTTATGAACAAGCAGATAATATGCTTTTCTGCTTTCTAACAGTAACAACTTTAAAATAACTTTAGCAAATCTTTTCCAATTTATCTAAAAAAATTAATTAATCAAACACTAGGCAATAAACATCACCAATCATCATTTTAAAAAGCATTTATTTTATAATTTAACATTTAAATAACATTTAATAAAATTCTGCAAAAAAAAAATAAATTAATACTACCTGCTTGTCTTCATTCATGGTTTGCAAAAAATCATCCCGAAGATTAATTTTCTTCTCCAAATCATCAATGTAAAAGCTTGAGACCGGAATTTTGCGAACTTTCACATTCACCTAATAGAAAAGATACGCTAAGAAAAATGCAATGAACAAAAAAAAACAATTACCTTGTTCAAATGAGAAAGAACATCCAATGCTGATTTAATTGCGGTTATAGGCAATGACTACAGTTCAATTACAAATAAACAAAAAAAAATTTCGCCAATGTACACGTCAAACTTACATTCATATTTTGGCAATGCCAACCACGTTCATTCACCAAATTATCAATAAAAAAACAAGCCACTTGCTTGAAAACCTAAAATTCAACAAATGCATAATTCATGAGAAAAGAAAGCATTCTGCATTCGATTTACTTTCAGAATTCTGTTCAAGTGACGGACCGGCAGAGATGACCACCATGATTCTAAAATTATTAACACCAATAAAATTATCCAATTTTAATTGGAATATCCATTATACCAAGGAACTCCCAAGTCGTGGCAGTTTGATCAGATAAACAAAGCGTAAATGGTACAACAATGTTGCGATAGTATTTCGAGAAAGAAAAAATATGACACCAAGGCAAGATCAGGTAAACACGAGCAAATTCAATATCAATCAACGAACTTCTTAATGATGGTATAAGTGAAACTTCAATTGACCGAACCATCTGAAGAGTGTTAAATAAAATTATTAAATATTATTAATATTCGCTTATTTATATACCATGGATTCAACTTTAGGATGGGCAGTGCAATAGTCAGATAACAATAAAAAAGTTTCCATAGCTTCGTCCATATTAATACAGCTGTGACGTTCTGTAACTCCAAATCTGTCATTGCCACTGCAAAATAAAATAATTTTAATAACATACACACTTGAATAGGTCGATCAGTAAATACCTCTGCAAAAATGAACCATTTAAACAACAAAGACTAGTCATCACCGTTTCGACAAAACTAAAAGCAATCGTCAATTTAATAAGCGCTTACTGAATATTCTACACTTGTGTAAGCTATACGAAACTCACTCGTATAAGTGTTTGGGTTCCTCATTAATCAGGTGTCTGACAAAATTCAACGACAAATGTTTTACAGGGAAGGATGGCAACGTGATCGCTTTGTTATCATCACCATCATTATCACCATTCTGTAAAGTAAATATTCTTCGTGCATATTGTAAAATCTCCTTACAAACATTACTCGCTCTGAGCAGAGGACAAATGAAAAATCTGCTCCTGCAAAAACTTTACGCGGCTGCTTTTCTATAGGAACCGGCAATGGTATGGAAGTACTGTGCTTTACATTGGGAAGACCAAGCTGTCCGGAAGTGTTCAGGCCAAATGCATATAATTTATTTTCTGTTATCGCCAATGTGTGACATCTGAATCAAATGTTACAATTGTAAAGTTATTTAGCCGAAAATAAACAAACCTTCCGCATGCAACATCCAGAACCACTGAACCCATCAATTCCATTACTTGCTTCGGAAATAACTCGTTGTTTTGATTTCCGTGACCAAGCTGTCCGTATGTTCCGGCTCCAAAAGTGAACAATCCTCCAGTCTAATAGAAAACGTAAAAGTATATAAAAACTAAAAAAATGATCTCATATTTCTCAATGAAAATCTTATATCTTCGACAAAATAATTCATACATAAGATTATGTATTCAAATTAAAAATTTGAACTTAAATTTACTTTTCAAAACTAAAAACTAAACTAAAAAACCATTACTTATTTAAATTATGTTTCTATTATTTACAGTTATTAATTAAACTAATAACTAAGCGATACCTAAAGAAATCTAATAATAATAATACTATATTTAATAATTCACTTTCTTGAATATTTCATCTGAAAACGTTAACTTCATTATTTTTAAAACAATACAGTAATCCAACTATCCCATTTTGAATATCTAACACTTATTCTGCTTATACTATTTACTTTTTCAAATTTCCTTACTACATGTCCTATATGATGTTGCTCAAGTAAGCAAAGAAAAACAAATCACCGCTGTTATAGCCACAGAAAAATCTTCGCCACATGCTAGTCGAATTACCTTCTGTGTGCGAAGCAATTTCACCAAAGAAGGATAGAGAATATCTACCAAAATAGAAGTTTTCTATTAAATATACAGTACACGTATAAATAAACAGAAGATAATTTAATTAATAAAAAATATAATTTTCTAACTATAAAACTACACTGCCAAAAAAGAAACTAACCTCGCTGCTCATTTTGACCGATTTGACCAAATCTAAAAAAAATAAGTTGAAAAATTCTTAAACAGAAATTATGCCAAAAATACCTATTTTTCCCCCATCCAAATACGGTACCGCTTGGAGTGAGTACTAAACTATGGGATGCACCGGCCGCCAGTTGGCATATTGGTATTCCTATCAGTTTATTTACCGTGGTTGGTCTGATAAGTGATTCTCGTGTTCCAATGCCGAGTTGACCATGGTCATTCAAACCCCAGGCATGCAGAACCCCATCTGCTCAAACAATAAAATATAAGTGCACACAACACATTAAAAATCATTAACAACAAAAAGTTAGCACCTTATAAAGTTACCACTGCTACTGTAATTTATAAAGTTCATATGATTTCAAGTTTTATTTTTTTCAAAAAATGTTGCATGAAAAAAATTTACACAAAGCAAAAAGCCCAACTGTTACAGTGTATAAATAATGCTACTTACTGGATTCCAGAGCTAAACTATGGTTTGAACCGCACGCAATCTGAACAATATTCGCCAAATTAATTTCCCTAAAAATAAACATGTTATCAAGCCCGTAATGCAAAACACTTACTGAATTAGAGGATATCGAGCTTTTGCTAGAGCATTCATCCGTTCCACACCAAGCTGACCATACGTATTCGAACCCCAAGAAAATAAATGTCCATCATTTGTTAAAGCAACACAGTGTGCATCGCCACACGACACACTGACAACGTGAATTCCAACGAAGTTTTCTATAAGTCCTAAACAATTTCATTATAATCACGGTCAACAATAAAACATAAAATGCCAAAAGAAAACTACATTTTTCGTCATGGTCAACCAAATCATTTTGAAGCAAAATTTAACTTGTTTCACTTACAGTTCATCCTTTACACTGCTTCTTATAATTCACAATTAATGTTGAGCAAACAATTTTATAACAAACAGATAAAACATTCAGAAATACAAGAAAAACGTTCAACAGCTATATAGCAATATAAATTTTCATATCGATCTCAAAAAAATAAAAATCATAGATGTAAACTCAAAACTGCACATCATAATAAACAATGAAACATAGACAATAAAATTCAAATATAAGCATAGCTCACTTGGCTTTCGTTTTATACCGTCATGACCAAGTTGATAAAAATCATTGTTTCCACAGGAAAAAACACTACCATCCTCAAGCAGCATCACAGAATGATGTCGGCCGCATGCAATCTGACGGATTTTCAGAAAATTCTTCGTCGATTCAACAAAAGTTAAACTTTTAACATTTTCTTCATCAATTCCACCAAGTCCCAGCTGACCATCTGATGTGTTGCCACAGCATAGCAAAGACATACTTCTAAAATTAAAATAAACACGTATATAAGCAATTTGTTTTTCATGACAAGAAAACATCACGTGAAAACTGAAAAATCGCAAACATCACAAATAACTTTAAAAAAATTAACCTACCAAGACATACAGTATCGACCGTAATAATAATAAATAGGTATTATTGAATAAATATAAAGCATGCCTGAGCAATAATAGTCAAATTCAATCATTACTTTATGAAATTAATTGACTTCAATTTTATCATAACTGATTTAATCGTTTATTGAATAATTTCTTTAACGACTTACAGTAAAACAACACAAAGTACAAATGTGAATAACAGTTTGCTGCTTTAAAAAAAATTAAAACAGAAGCACATACGATTGTACTTCCATCAATAATACTCAAGTTTAACAGTTCCACAGCTTTTACTTGTTTTAACAAATTCTCGTTATTTATAGAAAAAAGTTGAAATTGAATCAAATGACGTTTTTTTAAATAAGACCGTGATTGATAAAATAATATATGTAGTATCATCAGGGAAAAAAATTTTGAAGCATTTGTCATCTCACACTTTTGAAGCAACCGTACAACATACAACTTAAAATATTCTTATTATCTATCCACTATTCCTAATAACACACGTTACTATTTGAAGATCTAGTTACAATTGCGATGCAGATATTCCGCATCCAAATTGTTGTTGACGGAAACATCAATGCTGAGACAGTTGCACTGATTAGACTGTAAACTCACAGATTAATACAAACAGCCTATATATTAGTGCAAACAAGAACTGACAAACATGCCCAGAGAACTGAAAACCGCTAGTTGCTCTACGTGTCGGCACAATCATTTGTCAGCTAAACAGACGTGCTGTGTATGCGTTACGCTGTTGCAATTTCATAATTTTTGTAAACGAATAATGATCACAGCAATATTATGCAAAAACAAACAAAATATTATGATGATATATGAAATTTCAATACAGTATGAAATAAAACAATGAATTTCAGGATTGCAATAATTAGATCTGAAAAATTGTTTGCGTTAAACTTTCAAAAATTCAAACTGTTTCCGTATCCAGCATAGTATTTAATTCAAATAAAACACTGCATAATATATTTCGACAAATCAAAAATACCATAAAATATGTAAAATAAAAAAATACAGCCATATCCAAAATGCAATTTAATGAACATCAACGTGAAAAGTTAAAGAAGACAAAATGCGGGAAAATGTTACCGCGTAATTTTATCGTAAATTTACTGCCTTGCAATAATTATTCAACAATATAATATAATGAGTCAAAAGAATACAACTCAAAAATCAAATCAAAATCAAACCGCACTACGAGAGAGCAAAATGTATTAACTGAATATACTATTGCAAACTTGAAAAATTAGTAATAAATTTTAATGGTAAATACAACCAACAATTTACAAAGAAAAGATGGCTGCAAATCAATAGCAATTGTAACAATGAAAAATATACAGTAGGAAAAAAAATTAAACTAAAAGTAAATCTAATTAAATTTTAAATACGAAACACTTTAAACAATTTAAACTAAAATAACTTTAAAAGAAGTTTTAAAATGCATGAAATGGCGTACGTCATTAAAACTACTGCAGTTCTTTTTTCTCTGATACAACACCTGAACGCCTGCAATAATGGAATGCCATCTCTGTGGGAAGCGATTCAAAGGACGTCTCCAGTTTTCGGTATGAGGATGTTATTTATTTACAAATCATTTCATGCTGTGAATTCCAAATTTAATTTTAATATTTTTTAATCATACACCACGTTTAAAAAATGTATATTTATTTTCAGTATATCGTTGTTAACTTAAATTTCCATCATTGCAAATAATAAAATAAAATACATTCACGCCTTTCAGTAGAAATTAATTATATTCAGATTAAGAAACGCTTCCATTTTCAAACCAGTAATATGATTAGAATCATTACGTGCATAGAACTGTTAAATTTAAATATGTTATTGTACAACATTCACTAATGTAGATAAGAATTCAAATAGAAACAACCACGCATAATATTTTTCAAATGTTCAACTTGTCACGCGTACAGTACAATGTGAATAATTATACAAATCTGAAAATAAAGAAGTGAATTGATATTCATTTTACAGTTAAAGCATTTTCTTATAATTTCAGGATCACATAAATATTCACCTTGGCATTCGTCCTTTCCGATGCAACAAATGTAACAAATGCTACAATAATCGTGGTGCCTATCACAACCACATGCGAATCCACGGTGACGAACGGCTTTATATTTGCCCGTTATGCAACTCAGACTTTTTGTGGGAAGCCTCGTTGAAATGGCATCTGAATGTACACAAAAAGAAAGGAGAAATAACAGCACAAATGGTGAGTAAAAGATAAAATCAAAAAAATTCTGATGAAAGTAATAAATACACTTCCTGTTACAGGTTAGACAAATGTATGAAAGAACCATAAACCTTGTACGTTTGAAAAAGAAGCAATTGAAGTTTGCTGCACAACAAAAAAAAGAAAACCACATTTCAAATCCTATAAAGCAAAAGTAAAGAACAACTTATTTTATTGCACCTAACATTATAACTGTCAAAAATAACAATTACACTGCAGATTTATAGCAGTTCTTTCAGAATTTATATATTAATAAAATATTTCATGATATGTTATTTAAAAATTTTTAAACATAGAGCACGTATAAAAGGATTAACAAAAACTTAAATGTTAAGATATATGAAATTTATTACATACATGTATATTACTGTTCATTGCAGAAATCTACCAAACCATCTGCCTTACAACTGCTACAAACAGCAAGGTACTATTAATACGTACGATTACGGTGAAAAGAATAGAATTAATTGTGAACTACTGAGAAAAAATGCAATCAGAAACAGCCATGATTATGAAAACACAGAAAATGACAAATACTGGATGGATGAAGCGAATGCAATGTATACTAATACAGAGGAATGTTTTTCTCAACTGGCAAATGGATCAACTAATACCAAGTATATTTTACACATTCTTTACCATTTAAAACAAATGACATATTTAAATTTTTGGCACATTTCGTTGCACTCACTTATACTGGAGCAAATAAATTCTAATGCTGCAAATTATTATAGACTAAATCCAATCCAAGAAGGCACCAACTATCTGTACCAAAATCATTATGCCCATCCTTTTATAACCACAAAAGAACATGACCAAAATAATACAGCAGCTCCAGCAAATAAAAGTCTTTATAATGCCACAACAGAACAATTCAACTACGAAGGAGAAAACTTTTTATCAATCGATGGGACAGATAATCAAGAATGTTATTTGAAACCAGGCGGACATTACTCAATACAGCAATTCGATGAAAATGATTGCTTCTTTGAAAGGTATACATTCAGTGTTAATTTACTCCCAACAGTCGCAGCTTAAACATTTCAAACCATAAGCATTTAAGAGTATTGAAATGATAAATGAGAATGTAGAATTCATGAAATCAAAATTAAAAATATAACTTAAAATTCAAACATAGGTTTTGATACTTCCACTAAAATAATAAATAGGCTCAATAATTTTAAAATATCCCTTGTTACAGCACAAATCAAAATGAGTGTTCGGAACTTCCAGCTAAAGTTAGCCGTCACATTTCTTCTCTGGTTGGCAAAGATAGCGAAGAAAAAGATTTGTTAGGTTTAGCTATGGAGGTTCTGTATGAAACCGTACCAAGGGAAACAAATTGTGAGGAAAAAGAAAATTTTCCAATAGTGGACAACGCGAACAACATTAAGTGTAGTGAAAAAGACTGGGGAAACCATATAATTCAGCAAAGCGTTGAAACAAATTATTGCAGAAAAAATGAAAATATGGACATAACCAATCAAAATGGCTTCAATGCAGAAATTCAAAGATGTCATAATACCTCATTAATCAATAAACAAGAAAATAAAGGATGGATAACTTCAGCCATGGAAGTTCTTTATGGTATAAAACCAGAAGATTATAAAGTAAACACTAACTTTGCGAAGACTGCCACAATTGACAACGATGAAAGCATTCACGAAATAAGTGAATATTATAAAACACCAAAACAGGAAACAGAAAATCATTTTCAAAAGTTAGTATTAACAATTAGTACATTTTTATAAACTTAATAATAAATAATGAACTTTTTAATTTTCAGTTTCCATGAGCAACCAAATGGTTCCCTCTATTTAAATGAAGAATTCCAAACCGAGTATTCACCAAATTTTCATAGAATTTATGAAAACAATATGACAAAAGAATTTCATCAAATTCCGCCAAACATGACAACGGAGCAGCAGTTCATTCCTCAGCAGCTTTTTCATGACATGTTTGCAGAACAGTACAATTTACAAAATACCAATGCACCTTGCAGCACCACCAGTAATAACTACTGCATTTCACATTCTCTACAGTTTTATAAAGTGTTACCTTTTCAGATCATACTCTTAATGCAAATTATGGCTATTATCAGCAGAAGTAAGAATTTAATCAAATGTAAAATGAAGAATTACAATTGAATATGTTTTAGTTCACCGCAAGGAACATTCAATCAACAGTTTATCCCACAGCCAGAAGGTATACAATTTTTTGACACGCTAAATTTTCATCTAAAGAAATCATTATAATTTTAGGAAATCCATACCATCAAAACAATCTACAGAATGAGGATGTCATCGATTCTATTCCAAACGATGTACATTGTCTACTTAGGTATGTAGAGTAATATATATGTATCTTTTTTGTAGTTGTATCGTGTAATGCAAAACATACTCTTTTACAATTTTCAATAGCTGTTTATATAGTTGATTTTACATAAAAAATGACATTTAAATAGTAACATAATATAAAAAGCATAATGATGATTTTGTGGTAAACCTATACATTTGAATTTTTTGAAAAGTATTCCTCTTAATTTTACATTTTTACAGCAATTGTGAAAATCCACAAACCAACAACTCTTTTTGGGAACAGATTGACGCCATCGTTGATGATGATGCCACTGTAACGCTTAATGTGAATAATCAGACGTTTCGAAATAATTATGAAGAAGAATTTAATACTACGGATGCCGCATTCTACCGAGTGAACGAAGAATTACAGCAAAGCTTTTCACTCCAAAGTTACGAAAAGAAAAGCGATTCCAAGTATGCTGAAACTTTAAATAAATTCATTATTCTCCACTGAATTTGAATTACAGTATTGCATATTATTTTTAAAATGTAAAAAATTAATCAATTCTATAAAATTCGAATAAACTTATTCGTACATTTTACATTTTATACAAACAAAATGTAGCATATAATTCAACATGCACAATAACAAACTCTATTTGAATACTTAAATAGTACTATCATTTATGATCAATACCAAAAGCAACAAGTGAAACGTCAATTATTTATCGCTTTTCTTCTATTTCGGTTAGTAATAATTGCTTACTTTTTGACTAAAATTAATTTTTTTAAACGTTTCTAATGCCTGTATTAGAAACGTTTAAGTTTGTAAGGTTGCTAACGATGTAAAATTTTGCATTAATCACATTTCTTTTTTTAATTATTTATTTTTACTTTTTATGACCGATACCCAGTAAGACTGAAAAATAAAATAACACACATACCTCATATGATTATTTGACAAATGATATGATGAAAACATTTATTGCAGACCTTCCAAGAAAACTACAAACCATCGTGATTTGCCTGTGCAACAGCCTGTCATATGGAAAGAATCGCAATATCGTGACGTTTTCGACCCTGAATTATTGGAAGATTTAGATGAACTGCTAATGTTCGACTAAATAATATGAATCAATCTCGTTTTTCATCGCCTAAATGTAAAATCCAAATTCTCAATTTTATAAGAAGAAGCTCATCTTTTATTTAATGTCTCTTTTGAACAGAATTTATGATAAGTACTGCTTGTTGTTATCATTTCATGCTCATAGCTCATAGCTCATGAAATAAGCATAATTTCTGTTTCGCTTCCAGGCTTTTCGTTACTTACAAATATCTAACTTTACAATTTTCCCTTATTTATAAATATTTACCTTTTACAAGAAAAATATGAAAATAACTTTCAGAAAAACTTATTTCTGATTCATAAACAGAACATGTTTATGAAAAGCCAGTTTATATTCATGATTACTTACATAACTTCATTGACTAGAAAAATTGTTTCTGTAGTTCATCAGTAGTAGAGCAAGCATGCTTATCAAATTACGTTAAACATTATTATTATTATTATTATTATTATTATCTAATTAAATTATTTTAAACAAACCTGACGTTGTATGAGATAATGACAGTAAATGCTGCATAACAATTTCACCGATTGCTGGATGAGTGCGTCTGCATTTCACATTAATCCTTAAAATGCAGATCCCATTTTCAGAATGCAACATATCGATAATAAGTTATTAATTACTTATTAAAAAATACCGTTTTCATGCTTTTGAAGATTTACAGATCCATAATTAACACTATCTGTGGAGAATTTCAAAATCACAATAATCACTTTCAAAGCTAAGCAACAAATCAGTTGTCACACATCTGCTACACTTGGATGGCACAACTTGGAAAATAGATTTGCTTCAATACACCAATAAACCCGCTTAGCTGTTTCGCAATAACGCTGTTTCTAACGCAATGACGCGTCACGTTACTAAATTTTGTTCACTCATCGGCAACTTGCGTGTTAAGCGATTCAACTGTGCTCGCTCACTTATTAGCAACTCTCGTATCACTTGACTTATCTGATACATTCAATCAGTCAGCCATTCACAACGACTGGTTTGGAGTCCTTGTATTTTGTTAGGTTTTATATATTTTCTCGTTCTAGAACACAGTTATTTGAAGAACAGCAAAGAAGGCTGAGAATTTGGATAGTTGGTCAAACGCAACGGTACATGCCTCTAAGTGAGATGCTAATTATGGAAAAGGCAAAAAGCATCTTCAATCATATTCAACAAGAAAGTGGAGATGAATTTGAAAATATTATAACTAGCAGAGCTGATTGGATTGATAAATTTCAAAAGCGCTCTTTTTCAGGAACGCATCATGAGCGCTGAGCGAGGTATTGGTGTATATCTTGCCCTGCGCAGCTTGTCATTCTGCGTGCTGTGCACATAATGCAGATGTGAACAAGAACTGAAGCTGTTTATAAAGAACAAATTCATCATAAAAGCATTTACAACACTTGTTCCACTAAAAGACATCAGATTCTACAGTAATAAATGAATGCTTTTATTCTTTGGTGAAACTCTCGTTACTTGAAACGGAAAAATAAAAAGAAATCGCACACTCCCTATAACATAAATTTTAACTTATAAATAAATAAAATGTGATATAATAATCATTTTATTAATTTATTTTTTAAAATCAACTTGAAAATAGTCATTATATAAACAGCGCACTGCTAATACAGACACACAAAGATGAACGGTAGACGACGTTTTTCAATCAGACGTATCATACATGCTATTATCTTTATTATTTGTGTTATTCGAAACTACATAAATTTTTACACAATTTTAATGTTACCAAAGCTGAAAAACAGTTTGAAAAACAAGAAAAATATTAGATAAAATAAATCAAAAATATGTAATTTGATATTCAGGATACAATTTTCAAATAGCATAATTTCATGCAAAATACGGACAACAAAACGTGGAAAAATGCATCTAAACTTTTTAAAGGTATACTTAATTTAATTCAAATTCCAAAATATAACAAACAATATAATTTAACGACGAATCAGCTCAACACATCAAATCTACCATTTTGCGTTACAAACAAATAATTTCGCCAACATGTCAAAAAAATAATGTACATTTTAATAAGTATATGTTAAAAGTTTGAAAATTAAATATAAAGCCAAAATAAATGAAAATAAATGGAAAAAAAAATAAACAAAATAAATCTGCCATCTGAATTAAAATTTGACAATCAGGTATATATTATTACTGCACTTTTTCAAATGTAAATTTTAAAGTGGTACTCTAAATTAAAGAACATTTCATTTAAAGTTCATAAAACATTTGAAAAGTTCATTGTCGCAGTCAGTGTTGTCATTGAGAGCACAACAGTCGTTCCAACTCTGAATTTAAACTCTACCGTCAGCAACAGATGGATTGGAAACCCTACAACTGTAATGTATGCGGAAAATCGTTCTCCCAACAGGCCAATCTCACGGTAAGAAACTGCTATTATTTTAAAACATTTTGTGCTTAGAGTTCAACTACATTTCAGATATTATTGAAGTGCATATTTTTAATCGATAAATTTTTTAAAATTAGGCTTTCACTAAAAGTTAAAATGAAACAAACTAATGTAGCTTTATTCAAAATTTTCAGTTAAAATCAAATATATCCGACTTCAAAATCTTTTCATATTGAAATTACTAAATCATAAAAGACATAATTCATAATTAATTACATTTATCTACTTATATTTTCTGATAAATTGTTATATAATTGTGATAGATTTACCAAACATCTCACATATAAATAGACACAATCTTTTTTCGAAAAATTAATACGCCATGAACATTACATCACAGAGAAGATAGTTTTCCGTCTTATTTCAGGATCACCAAAACATTCACTATGGTAATCGTCCTTTCCAATGCAAACAATGCAAGAAAACGTACAATAATCGTGGTGCCTATTACAATCACATGCGAATCCACAACGACGACCGATTTTATGTTTGCCCGTTATGCAAAGCGAACTTTATGTGGGAAGTTTCAATGAAAACGCATCTGAATAGGCACGAACGAAAAGGAGAAATAACGGCAAAAATGGTGAATAAAAGATAAATTTAATAAAATTCTGATGCAAGTAAAATTCTTCTTGTTTATAGGCTGCAGAAATTTATGAAAGAACAAAACATGATGTGCGTTTGAAAAAGCAGCAATTGAAGAATGCCGCACGAGAACTAATTGAAAATTACATTAGAAATCCCACGAAAACAAAGTAAAAAAGTCATTTCTTATTTTATTACAGCTAAAGTTATACAGTTATCCCTCAACATTCACCGTATATACCTTCCGGCGGTAGCGCAAATGTTGAATTTCCGCGAAAACTTACCACTTCTATTCATTTGCTACGCTTATGCCTCATAATCTCACGAATTTGCCTGAAAATTGCATTAGATATTACATGACGTGTACTAATTTGCATGTTAAGTATTTATCCCATATTTATATTTTTTTTATTCACTAGATTCAGTGCATAACAGTTTAAATGGTGGGTGTGTTCCTGCGTGCAAGCTTACCATAAGTAGATAGACTGTCGAGCGCATCTCTTTCAAAAAGCATTGCTATTGAAAATTGTTTCTTCGTTTACTTCATTTTTTCCAAAATTCGTTCAGACCCATAACAAATAGCGGGATGGCAACAGTACATAGGAAGAGCAGAGCTCAGTATAAACCGAAAACTACTGCTTAGCATACTAAGAGTACATGAGCAATATGCAAATATAAGCCATTGAATGCGCCTATAGCATTATACATTATGTATTTATTCAAATATTGCGTTATTCTGATGCTATTTTGAACCGTGCTAGCCTAGCAGGGCAATTCTGCGCTTCCAGGCATGTCTCAACCAGTTTCCAAGCTCACCATTAATTCATCAATCATGTGACTGCAGCTTCGCAAACCAACCGCCCGTTCGCAGTGCCCCTTTTTGCTTCACCCTAATTTTCATTTATCTTTTCATTAGTAGCGTTTAGTTAGGGCTTCCTATTTTTGGTAAAGTCGCTATCATTCGGCTACATTCGGCTTTGTGATCTACGTCATTCAACGTTGTTCTGAACGAGGCCATTTGTTAATGGTTATCAACACGCTGGATAAAGAACTAGAGCTTTCTCATTTAATGCGCTTCTTGCGATAATATCAATAACCCCCATCAAATTTTGCGAATTTTGAACAGGCAAATGTTGAGGGCCGACTATATATATATATCAAAATTAACAATTCCCCTTCAGGTTTATCACACCTTTTTCGGGTTTGATATATTAATAAAACATTTCATGATATGCATTTCAAATTAGTAAAAGTAAAACATGCATACTGAAACTGTCAAGAACTTAAATATTAAAATAAAATTAATTTATCACATAAATGCATAAACATTGTTCATTACAGAGAAAATGCAACGTTTCTGCCCCAAAACCACCGGAAACAACAAGCTACAAATAATGACGACGTCAACAGCAAAGGCAATGGAATTTATAGTGGAGTACCAAGTATGAAATCAGAATCCTCTAATTATGAAAACTTGGAAAATTGGATGTGTGAAGCAAGTTCAAGTCGCACTTTTACCCATGCAAATGAAACTTCTTCGCACTTGTTAAATGAAAGAACAGCTAACAGGTACTGAGTGTAACACTGTTTTTCTAATTTCAAACATTTTACTTATTTAAATGCATGAAACATTTTTTCGCATTCAACTATACTTATGCTAATTATCTTCAAAAAGTATTATAAAATTGCAAATTACAGCAGAATAAATGAAAACCCCACTCTTCAATTTCAAGACACCAACCAAACAAGAAATTTATATCAGAATCAGTTTCCATGGAACACAGATCATGAAGAAAAACACCTGCTAACTTATGATCCTTATGATGGCATGTACAGGCCAATCAACTACGCAGAAATGGAAAACTTCCCATCAGCTAACAACAGGTACTATTCAGAAAAGTCATACAATAAAAAAAACTGCTTCTTCGAAAAGTCTGTATTCATTGTTTATTTATTCTCAACAATCTTAGCTAAAACATTTCTAACTGTTAGTATTTAAGATAAATAAATCATAAATTACAATATAAAATTCATAACATCAACATCCAATCAGAAGCTTACATACAACTTTCCAACATATTGAACACATAAATATTTACAATCTTTCATCTTAATTTACTAAGTTCTTTAACAGTTCCAATGTGTCACTTAATAATTTTAAACTTCCATCATCCATTACAGCTCACATCAAAATAACTATTCCGACTATCCATCAACAAAAGAAAGCGATGCAAAAGATCTTATGAATGTAGTAATGCATGAAACGACATATGGAAAAGTCAATTATAGTGCAAATGCAAGCTTCTCTTCAACGCCCACAGTGAACAACCTGAACAACAGCAGAGAGGACCTAATTCAAGAAAATGCTCAACATTTCTGTTATCCAAAGTTTGTATACGTTTTCACTTTACTCTGCAAAATCTTAGTTTAAATATTTCAAAACATCACACATTTCAATACATAAATTTATAATAATGGCCACCGTTTTAAATAGACATATTCAATAATTCAACTCTAAATATTTTCAATTTCCAATCATATTTTACTTTGTTACGTCTCAAGTTCACTAGTATATACCAAAATAAGTTCAAAATAAACGTAATCTGTTACAGGTCAAACCAAAATCAGTTCTCAGAAGATGCAAATGTACTCAACCCTGACAATTATGTAACAAACAATGGAAGCGAAGACAGTCCTCAATTTAAAAAAGAAAATGAAGCACAACAGTACATGGGAAGCAATTATTATGATAAAAAGTATGTATTAACAATTATCACATTTTTGTAGCTGCTAGCACAAACATCTTAACTTTCAGTTTCTATGAACAACCAAATGCATCGCTCTATTCAAATGGAGAATCCCAAACCGACTATTCACCAAATTTGAATAGAATTTATGAAAACATTATGGAAAATTATATACATGAAATTCCACAAAATACAACAACATCACAGCAGCAGTTCATTCCTCAGCAGCCTTTTCACTACACGTTTGGAGAACAGAACAATTTCCAAAATGTCAATACACTTGGCATCATCAACGGTAATTATATCATTCACAACAGAATGAACCACGACATTTCACATTCACAGCAATTTTATAAAGTAATACATTTTTAGATCATGCTTATAATGCAAATTATGGCTATTATCAGCAGAAGTAAGAATTTAATAAAATGTAAAATGAAGAATTATAATTGAAGATGTTTTAGTTTACCGCAAGAAACATTCAATCAACAGTTTATCCCACAGCCAGAAGGTATACAATTTTTTAACATGCTAAATTTTCATCTAAAGAAATCATTGTAATTTCAGGAAATCCATACCATCAAAACAATCTACAAGCGGTATATGCTAATGAAACCGTTTATCCTCTTTCGAACTATGCGCAACCTCAAATTAGGTAAAGATATTAATTTTTGCTTCTACATATCGTAATGTAAGAAATAATACCTTAGTATTTTCAACAGTCGTTCAAATAAATTATTTTACTTAACAAAAGTTGCACTTTAATAGCAACATAACACGAAGCATCAAGATGATTAAATTTAATAAAATGTAAAATGTAAGAATTACAATTGAATATGTTTTAGTTCACCGCAAGGAACATTCAATCAACAGTTTATCCCACAGCCAGAAGGTATACAATTTTTTGACACGCTAAATTTTCATCTAAAGAAATCATTATAATTTTAGGATATCCATACCATCAAAACAATCTACAAGCAGTATATGCTAATGAAACCGTTTATCCTCTTTCGAACTATGCGCAACCTCAAATTAGGTAAAGATATTAATTTTTCCCACTACATATGTGATGTAAGAAACATTACTATTTTCAATTGCTTGATTGGAAGTTCATGTGATTAATTTTCCATCACAGAAAGCTCCATTTCAATAAAAACATAATTTACAGCATTACGATGATTACCTTTATCACAACATTCACATTTGAATATTCTGAGAGTAAACAACTTCACTTATGTTTTTCCTTTTACAGCTATAATCAAAACTTCCAATATAATAATGGTTATTTGGAGCAATTCAATGGCAATGAATAACTGCAGCATCGACGCAGATGTGTGAAAACCATGTTTCAGCATCTTACATTGCCAACAATGTGGAACAATACGGGGTTGCAACAACGATCAACGAATGTTTAAAATTATGAATGCAGCATTCAATCAAGAGGATAATGCTGAAATGCCTTTCACTGATACTGAAATATTGTTTTCTAATTTATATTTTCTACGATTGCTTTACTAAGTTTTCACGATTTGAATAATTAATAACCTGTCAAGTTTTGATTGTATTTTAAAAAAAACAGATAATTCCATGCTTAGGATTGAAATTGTGCATAATATCTTCATAATCAATTTTTGAATTTGCTTCAGTATTTAATGTTATAAAACCAGCAGCTGTTATATCTGCTCTCAATTTGTTGATGCTGTACTGTGAATCAGCTGAATTAGTATTTCATATTTTTAAAATAAAAATCTTTCACTAAAATACATGAATTGAAATAAAGAGTAGTAGCATTTTTGTGTATATGCTGATCAGACATTAGAAATTTGCTTTACTTTAAGCTAAGCTGGCTCAGTTTATTGCTTGTGTACTATTCAGCATTTTATTGAACTTAAAAGGTGAATTCACCATTTTACTTAATTTTATTAAATAAGTAGTTTCATCAAATAAGTACCATTAAATAGTACATTTTTTAATATAAATAAAATAAAAATAGTAAAGCCTTAAATATCAGAAAACTGACCATTAAAGAGAAACCAAAATTTGACAAATAGAACGCATTACAACCACAACCAGTAAAATTTAGGTTCGCGAAAACAAATAAAATTCATCAAAACAACAACCAGTGAAATTAGGATGCACGACAACGAATGACATTCATCAAAACGACAATCAATGAAAGTTAGTCAGCTTGAAAACCAATGAAATTTAAAACCAATCAAATTTGGATGGGAAATTTATAACCAATCAAATTTCGATGCGGCATGTCTTTGATGGGAAAAATGAGTCTACCCCAATCTTAACAATGATTAAAATTCAGTTCACGTAAGGAAAAGATGAAATTCGATCATGGCAATCGAACATACCTTAAAAAATACTAAATTTAAAAACACAGTCGACACTCAACATTGGCAGATGTATAGTGTTGTTGATTTGTTTTAAATAAGTAAATGAAAACTGTAGCTCTTTATACAGCGCACCGATGACCATTAACAAATGGCCATGTTCAGAACGACGCTGGAGACGTAGATAGCAGATTTTCCAAACTGGGAGGCTAACTGACCGCTACAAATAAAAAGATGAAAAAGATAAATGAAAATTAGGAAGAAAATAGTAGGCGCTGGGAACGGGTGGCTTACAGCAATCACGCTGACTGCTGAATCGATGTTAAGCGCAGAACTGCCCCTCCAAGACTAGCACAGTTCAAAACAGCATCAGAATAACGCATTATTGCTAAGCAGTAGCTTTCGTTTTATATTGAGCTTTGGTCTTCCTGTGTAATGTTGCCGCCCAGCTATTTGCTATGGGTCAGAGCGAATTTTGGAATAAATCAAAAAAAGGAAGAAAAAACTTTCAATAAAAATGCTTTTTAAAAGAGATGTGCCGGACAGTGCATCAACTTCTGGCAAGCTTGCACGCAGGAACACACTCACGATTGAGACTGCTATGTACTCAATCAAATGAAACAAAAATATAAATATGTGATAAATACATAACATGCAAATTAGTCCACGTCATGTGATATCCCATGCAATTTTCAGGCAAATTCGTGAGATTATGAGGCATAAGCGTAGCGAATGAATAGAAGTGGTAAGTTTTCGCGGAAATTCGACATTCACGTTCCCACCGGAACGCACATATCTCATATTTTGATAAAAAATAATAATTATATACATATAACAATATTAAAAAATAAATTACAGTAGTTTTCAAAAACTTTAAACAAATTACGAACGTCATATTTTAAAGTGGTAAATGAAAATGAAGTAAGCGATGAAATTTAAACACATTACAGGTCACGGGGCGCAGTCATTTCTCGCAGTAGCTTTCAGAGAGGACGTCGCTTTTTAAACCGCTGCTCTCATTTCGTCTATTATCCAATAAACGATCACCAGCAATAATGGAATTCTCAGGATTCGAATGCCTTCACGGTGAAAACCAAATGAACCAACCTTTCACTTTCGAGGTATGAAGTTTCTTTTAATTTCAGTAATAAATACATTATCAATAATCTAAATTATTTTAATATAAATTTCTTTTACTGGTAAACGTAATTACACGTCACTTCATTTAAACGAAATATATACACATTCTTTGATTGATTTAGCTTTTCATTGCAGTATGTCTTCACATAAAATTGTCAAAAAATTGGATATATTAATTTTGACTATTATTCATATTTATCTTTAATAAAAATTAATCATTTCTAAAATGGACAAATTTTCATATGGAATGCAATAAAATAATTATAAACTCAGCTTGAGTAGAGAAGCTATACATGAATGTTTAATTACGTAGCATTTACCTGTAGAAATAATTTCATTAGAATATAACTAAATATGAAAATATCACTTTCTGAGTGTATGTTTTATCAGTCAGTATTAAAGTTTAAGTGTTAAAAGATGTGCATTATTATAATGTTGAATTGTAAACATCTCTCATTATTTAAGGATCATAAAACAATTCATCCTGATCCTCACCCTTATGAGTGCCTGGATGGCAAAACGTATGCCAATAACAATGATGCTTCTTACAAGCACAAGTCATCACGTAGTCCTCATGGAGTTTTCGAGTGTCCGCTATGCAACCGGATCTTCCAATGGGTACCTGCGTTCAGAAGCCACATGAATATGCATGAAAGAAGAAATGAAATACCGTCAGACATGGTTGATAAATAATGAAATTAAATAAGTATATTAATGTTAATGAAGTTTTTTATACTATAGTCTGCCGATATGTTTGATGAAATAAGCGAACAAATACGTGAGAAAAAAACGGAAAACAGGCTGACAACCACGGCGCAGAAAATCCAGGCATATATTGAAAAAATGTAAAACTTAATTGATTTTATAAGGAATTAAATGTATTTATTCAATAATACCGCAGAGATTTCAGAAGTAATGTTTATATGGCATAAAGAATATAACATTATTTTATAACAAATAATATTTTTTTACAATTAATACAGTATTTTAAAGTAATGTTCTACTTTGTGATTCTGCCATATTTCCAGAAGGTAATTACGTGCAAAAAGTTAATCACATTTTGATAAAAATATGAATACTAAAGAAAAAAGAAAGAAAGAATAAAAGGTAGCAAATTTCCATATATGCATTAGTATTGTCTATTTCAGTGATGGTTCGTCAGAAAAAGATATTAAAGCAACAAATTACCAAAAGCGCAATGGTGGAACTGGAATTCATGATGAAGAAAATCATGAAATGGAAAATGCAGTTTTCCATCACCAAGGTTTCGAAGGTATAAAAATTATCTCTTATAAAAAAGTAAAATTAGTTGAAAAGCTTACTATCAGGTAATGATGATGTGAGCACTTACGGAAATGTACAAACAAAACTTCTGAAAACTGAACAAAAGCATATCCACCAATCAAATTCAACGCTGTACCAAGTGAACGCTAGGTATGATGATTATATTTCCAAGCGATTTTTTATCCTTTACAGTGAAAAAAGAAACGACGTTCCATTTGGAATTTAAATAATTTACTAATCATAAGATTCAATAAATTTTTCATTTAAAATTCATTAATAACTATGTTCTCCTCTACTGAATTACTTTCGTTTTTCCTATTAAAAGCAAATAATAAAAAAAATAAAAAAAACTATCAAATACAGTATTTAACATTGCAAATAGCATCGCAACATCAATAAAGACATTCTAATTTTAGAGATGAAACGCTAGAACAGAACTCTGCAAGGGCAAAATGTGATACAATTCTAGACAATGCTGATTTTCAATACTGTATGAAGCAATGGATGGCTGGTAAAGGAATCAACTATAAAATTCTACGAACGCTAAATATTGATGGTCTGCAAAATAAAAACGGTACAACAACCAAACAACAAAACGATTACTTACCACGAAAACGGAAAAGGCTATCTTTAAATAATGACATTGAAAACACTCAGCAATACGTGGAACGGTCAGTACTGAGAAACGATAAGCAAGTTTTATAGGTGTCAGAATAAACATTTTAACTTTCAGCTTCTATGAGCAACCAAATGGTTCGCTACATACAAATGAAATTTATGAAAACAATATGGAAAATTATATTCAACAAATTTCACCAAACACGTCATCACAGCAGCAGTTCATTCCTGAGCAACCTTTTCACTACACGTTTGAAGAACTGAACAATTTGCAAAATGCCAATGCACTTGGCAACATCACTGGTAATTATATCATTCACAACAGAATGAAACACTACATTTCACATTCACAGCCATTTTATAAAGTGATACATTTTCAGATTATACTTTTAATGCAAATTATGGCTATTATCAGCAGAAGTAAGAATTTAATAAAATGTAAAATGAAGAATTACAATTGAAGATGTTTTAGT